>JABCMJ010000113.1:0-14523 GCA_014822125.1 Arbutus unedo
TCCTCAGATTTTTTATAATTGTAGAGACCTCTTTTGAAATTTAAAAAAATACAATAATTTGTTTTACTTTTGAAACTATTATAACATTACTTCCTACCATTACTTTTTATCAACTTCCGTTAGTTTTGTTATTAAATTTGACAATTTTGCCTTCCTTCACATTCATTGCTTTAATATTTTTTTCAAAAAAATTGTTTTTGAGAACAATTCATGTTAAAAGATTTTTGTACCTTTTTTTAAAAATTTATTTTCACCAATTCAAAGAAGTAAGTAAAAAATAAATTGGTGCCAACATTTTAGAAAAATAAAATTCTTTTGTACTTAACTTTTTAAAATTTTGACACTAATTTTAAAATCTTTCTTACTTCTTTAAATTGGTGCAAATAATTTTTAAACCTATGTATGAAAATACTTTAATATTTTAATTTGAAAAACTAGCATGAACTTTATAATGAAAAGAAATTAAAATTTATAGCAAAAAATAATTGATCTATGCATCAATAAAGAATAAAAGTTAATTTATAACATTAAATTAGATTATTTGTACTAATTTACGTGCACCTCAATTAAAATTTAAAGAAAAATAAAATAAATTTATTTCTAAAATAAAAGTTCTCGTAATTGTTTACTATTATATCCTTATTGAACAAACATACAACATTTTGAAACATTTAACCTTTTAACATTATAGATTTTTTCACAGCATATTTATTATTTTTACGAAATAGTTACTTCTAGTAAAAAATGTCAAATCTTACAAAAAAATTCTCAAAAACAATTATTGAAATAAACATTAGAGGAATGAGTGTGAAGGAAGGGCAAAATGATCAAATTTAAGGACAAAACTATGGAAGTTAATGAAAACTAATGGTAGGAGATAATGATCTAATAGTTCAAAAGCAGGAGAGATGATTATATTTTTTAAAACCTCAAGAGAGTTCCCCGCAATTATTAAAAATCTCAGGAGAGATCGGTGCATTTACCCTTTTCTTTTTATGCATGATGTAGGTGAATAGATGGGGTGTGTGAGTGAAATGCACGAGTGGAGTGTGTGGGTAAAATCTAAGAGTGAGGTATGAGAACGAAGTAGTTACATCCAGTAATTTTACCAGTAATTGTCTTAATAGTGTGATTTTATATTTTAATTAAAATATAAATTATTTATAATGATAACAAACCAGCAAAATCTTTTTCTTTTGAAGATTGATAATGCAAATCGCTTTTGTAATATAACTTCATTTTCAAGTTATACAGAAATGGGGGGGGGGGGGGTCTCTTTCTTTATTGGAATAGATGTGCCAATTATTCCACGAGAATGAGGAATTAAAACAAGGAGGGCGGTACATTAGCTAACTTCATCTCTAGATTACTATTTGCCCTTTTACTGTGTTTTGCTAATTTTAGACTACGAGTGGATGGAACATATTTTGTAATGGAATGGAGTTAGGAGAACATCGCATGTTACTTCAGTTTATATTATGTATTAATATTATATATTATTTTAGTGCAGTTACCAATAAATTTTTATCGTTGATGTTAAAAACAATACGCAATAACTGTTGCGAATTACACAAATATAAAGGTTCAAAAGCTCATTTTATAAGTTCGTACTAATACGCATGTTCTGCATTGATTTTTATAATCTTTTTGAACAAGTGAAGCGACTACTAGAGTGTCACGACACCTCTCAGTATAAAAGAGTTAGTGACCGGCCAGTGAGTCTAATTTACTCAGGCCTCTAACACAATGAGTTTAAAAATTTTAACAAGATCAGAGTTGTGAAAACGCAAGCAAAATAAACTAGAGCTGAGCGTGCAAATAAACGTTAAAACATTAGCCCTAACAATATTTTAACCACATCAGTGGAATCCAAGTTAACAGGTTTGTCCCAATTCCTAATAAGCTTATCTCTTGAATAACAAAATCACGTGCCAAAATAGTCTATCACATCATCCATTGATACGTATAACCAAATGATTCACAATATATACAAAATCCATGCTGTATTCCACGGGCCAAAGTCGATGAATATTAGAGTATTCTCACTGTAAGTGTTCAATTTGACAGATGCCAATTATTGACGGCGAGTGCGACCCCCTATTGCATTATTGCATTCTTTGGTATCACATCACCCGTTTACCACATTGGTCATAGCTCCTCCCTTATTCCATCGCCTCTCGTTGTATTCTATTTTCCCTAGCGGTTGGGGCACTGTTTGAGTACGTTATTCCAAATCACATTTATCAACATGTTCGTGGATTAACACATATCTTATAAAGTAATCAAAATATCATTCGAATCATTATGTTTGAGCTTGGTGTTTCACATAAAATGCGTCACCAAATAACGCCCCGACTTTCGAAATGTTATTGGAAATTGTATAAAATTCCATTTTATTCGTCACAATGATAACTTAAAAGAAAAACAACCATTTATTAAATACTGTCGAGTAAAGTTGCATATGTCTAAGATGAAAAGACAAAAATACCCATACTAAGTTTACAATTGAAATTAAAAAATAAATGACAAAACAGAGCAGATCTAAAAGGTATGGCAATCAGGTGATTGTTTTCCCGTCAATAGCCTCTGGCTACACCAGCTCCGTAGAATCCTCAATCTGCACATCTTCATCTAGTAAGTAACACCACCGGAAGACAAGTTACACTGATGAATTTTAAAACTTAATAGAAAAAGTTATCTACAAATCGAACCCAAAGGAAAAAACACATAAATCATGGATTACAGAGATATCGTGGATAACTGCAATAATGAGTGCAAAAGTAACCAACACAGTAAAGAAAATATCTACATATATTGTTACAAAGCAAAGCATTAAAATAGCACATAGGTGAGTTCTGTTCAATTTTTTCTTTTAATCGAGACGACGCACAAAGAGAATCTAACCCACATGAATTGCAGCTCGATGGTTGGAAGCAAGTATGTAGGACTCGAATCTCTATAACCCACCTCTGAAATCTAACCCTTAAAAGGAAGAGATCTGGGAACTCCAACTCACAGACATCGTCTCGAGAATCTAACCTAGAACATATCGGGAATTTAACTCGGAAAAAGAACAGATATGGGGATTCTAACCCACGAAAACCATCTTGTAAATCTAACCCAAAGCATCTCGAGAATCTAATCCAGAAAAAGAATGAATTCGGGGAATCTAACCCACGGAGACCATCTTAGGAATCTAACCCAAAACATTTTGGGAATCTAACATAGAAAAAGAACGAATCCAGATAATTTAATTAATGGAGACTGTCTCGGGAATCTAACCTGGAAAATCTCAAGAATCTAACCCGGAAAAGAAAATGGATTTGGGAAATCTAACCTACGGAGACTGTCTCGAAAATCTAACCCAAAAAATAACAAACAACATGACTACTGCGATTATTCTTTTCCACTTTTATTATTTGTTTCAAATTTTAGCCACACAATCGTGATTCCAACAACAATCATATTGTCAATTGATAAGCGAGATTCACATGCACCAACAACACCAAAAGTTAGCCTTACGACATTCCTGCTCACACACAGTCCCACGGGGACCCGTGGACATGAAAATAATGTGTTGGATACTTGTGGAAGGTGTACATGCATCCTGGACGTATAAGCAGTCTGAATCTTGGCCTATGCGCCCGAACTACATTCTATTAACTTTCTGCATTTTCACAGATTGCTCGAGCGAGCTTCCTAAAGTCATGCTCTGAACAATTTCTAATATTTTGAATCTAACTGTAAACATTCTGAAAAATTTTATAGGTCACTCGAGCGGCCGTAGCTTGCTCGAGCAGTCTACTAAGTTCACTAATTTTGATTTTTGGTTTATGGTTCAAGATCTGACAAAATTCAAGGAGGCGGCCAGAGCAAGTCCTCGTTTTTCGCAGAACTTGAAAATTCCAAATCTAAAACTTAAGCTGGAACAGAAATCATAAATCATGTGATACAGCCTTAGAACATGCGATCAATAACATAAAACAAATTCCTACGTGTTGAAGATAACAAAACCTACCTCTGATTGAAGAAAACGTGAAGGATAACAATGAATTTGATGGAACTCATCCAAACAGAATTTCCCCTGACTAGAACACTCTATAAAATCCTCAATCTCTCTCTGATTTCTTGATAAAATACTTTCTGTATGAATTACAATGGCCCTTCTTCATTTTTATAACCAATTTTCCTGGTAAACGCGTATTAACAATCATCAATACCATATTAAATCGAGAAAAAAAAAACAATTATGGGCCATTGATGAACTTTAAAACCCTAAATCATCTGTTCTAAATTTCAAGCGATCGCTCGAGTGAGCTTCAAAAATTGAAAGGCCAAATTTTTTTAAGTTAAAATAAAAATTCAATGTAATTTTAATAATGAAATTTATTTGAAATTTAACTAAAATTCTTGGGTTATTACAACCTAGTCCCTTAAACAATTTTGTCCTTGAAATATGTACAATGTAGACTAAACAAATAGCTTGGGGCGATTGCGTGATTGGCTCTCATTATGTCTTCCCCTTCCCAAGTCAATTCTGTCAGATTCCAATGACGCCAAAGAATTTTGACCAACCTAATAGTCTTGCCTCTTAAATTCTTCTCTTTGTAATTCAGAATCTGAATATGCTTCTGCTCGTATGTCGTGTATTCGTCTAACATGATGTCCTCCCACTTCAGAACGTGTGTAGGTAGCGCCTATATACTTCTTAAGCATTGGCACATGGAAAATATTATGAACCCGGTTGATCTGTGATAGCAGTGCTAACCGATAACCAACTTTCCTGGTCGTTTGTAAAATTTCAAATTGCCCGATGTATCTTGGCATCAGCTTCCCCTTCTTACCAAACCGAGATATGCCTCTCTTTGGATTGAGCTTGAGGAAAACATGATTGCCCACTTTAAATGTCAACGACCTTGTTCTTTTATCCGCATGACTTTTTTGCCTGCTCTAAGCTATGAGCAGTCTTTGCCTGATAATTTTGATATTCTTGATAGTCCCTTGAACCAACTCCGGTCCCAAAAAACTAGTCTTTCTAAACTTAGTCTTGCGAATCAAAGATCGACAAGGTCGTTCGTAAAGGGCTTCATACAATGCCATTTTAATACTGACTTGATAGTTATCATTGAAAGCGAACTCGACCAGCATAAGTGTCACTCCCAATGACCTTGAAAGACCAGCATACAAACCCTTAACATATCTTCTAACATTTTAATGGTTCATTTTGATTGACCATCAGTTTGGGGATGGAAGGTTGTACTCAAATGAACATTTGTCCCTAAAGCCTTCTGTAAGCTTTGCCAAAACACTGATGTGAAACGAGAATTCCGATCTAATACTATTGTGACTGGCACACCGTGCAAACGAACAATCTCCTCAATATAGAGTCGGCTATAAGATTTCATTGTGTCTAACATTTTGACTAGCAAGAAATGTGCCGACTTAGTCAACGTGTCCATAATGACCCATCTAGCATTTTGACCATGTACTGATCTTGATAAACTCGTTACAATATCCATCGGGATATGCTCTCATTTCCAACTTAGAATCGGTAACGATTGTAGCAACCTTCAAGATTTTTGATGCTCCACTTTGATTTGCTGACATGTTAGACATGTTGATACATACTTAGCAATATCCTTCTTCATACCATTCCACCAATACTGTCTCTAGAGATCCTTGTACATTTTATTGCCTCCCAGATGAATAGCAAAGCTAGATCAGTGAAATGCCTTCAGCACTAATTCCCATAGTGTCCCAATATCTGGTACAAATAATCTTGATCGGTATTTGAGTCCTTCATCTGACCCAATGGTCCAACCAATTGTAACCTCGCCTGAAGCTATCCAGTGTTTAGTTAATGTCACTTCCTAGTCAAATCCTTGTACTAAGAGTATCTCCCGATGTAGATCCAGTGTTGCCACTAAGGCACATAGACTAGCTCCTACAATTCCATCTATCAGTTGAAGCACAAACTCATTAATAGACTCCATCATCCTCCATTCTTGAGCTGCCAGACTTGCCACTATACTTCTAGTTCAGTGCATTAGCTACTAGATTGGCCTTGCCTAGATGTTAAGACAATGTGAACTTGAAATCCTCGAGATACTCTAACACCTTCTCTGTCTCATATTCAACTCCTTTTGAGTGAATAGATATTTCAAACTCTTATGGTCAGTCAATACCTTAAACTCCTTCCCATCCAAATAATGATGCCATGATTTTAGTGCAAACACCAGAACTGCCAATTCTAAGTCGTGTGTCGGGTAGTTCTTCTTATGGACCTTCACTTGCCTCGATCCATAAGCTATCACTCTCCCATTCTGCATGAGTACACATCTCAAATCCTCCATGGATGCGTCATAGTATATTGTGTAGCCCACTCCTCTCTCAGGTATGACTAATCGGCGTGATGGTCAACCTCTTTTTGAGCTCCTAAAATTCCTTCTTGCATGCCTCACTCCTTTCAAATTTTACTCTCTTTTGTGTAAGGTGAGTCATCGGCTTAGCAAATGCGGAGAAATCTTGAATGAATCTCTTGTAATATCCTGCCATCTGGGGAAAACTCTGACTTCAAAGACCGATGTCAGATGCTTCTAGTCTACTACTGCTTGAACCTTACTATCGTCGGCCGATATCCCTTCCTTGGAGATAATATGTCCCGAAAGCTTCTCCTCGTTTAGCCAGAACCTACACTTGTTGGCCTTACCGTAGAGTTAATTCTCCATCAAACTTGCAATGCTATTCTCAGATACTCCTCACGTTTTAGCTCTAATAGAGAATATATCAGATTATTGTGAATGAAGACAACAATGAACCTACCAAATATGGCAAAAAAACTTGATTCATCAAGCACATAAATAATGTTGGTGCATTAGTAAGTCCGAAAGACATTACTACAAATTCGTAGTGGCCCTAACGAGTCTAGAATGTGGTCTTCGGTATATTTTTATCCTTAATTCGAAGCCGATGGTTTCCTGATCTTAGATCAATCTTCGAGAAACATGTAGCTCCTCTCAACTGATCAAACAAATCATCTATCTTGCATAAGGTGTACTTGTTCTCTATTGGGACGTGATTAAGCCAACAATAGTTTATACACATCTGCAATGTCCCTTCTTTCTTCTTCACAAACAACGCCAGTGCTTCTCATGGCGATGTACTTGGTCTAATGTAACCCTTATCGAGTAGTTCCTGAAGCTGGGTTTTCAAGTCCTATAACTCTATCGGTGCCATTCGATGAGGTGCCACTAATATCGATGTTGTTTCTACCTGCAACTCAATTGTGAAGTCAAGCTCTAGTTTCAGAGGCAATCCTGATATCTCATCCAAAAACACATTGACAAATTCACATACAATCCATGACAATCCCAACTTCTTTTGATCTGACTCCTCTAAACTCATATTGACTAAACAACCAGTCAATTGATTGTACTACCTGGATCATGACACCGAGGCTGGATCCTTCATATCCCCCTTAAATTTGAAGCTCGTTTTGTTAGTTGAATAGGCAGTCACTATCTTACGATAACAATCGATCACCGCTTTATGGGTTGACAACCAATCCATGCCCAATATAGTGTCAAAGTTATCCATCTTAATGACTCGCAAGTTACAAGCCAATCGTAGTCCTAGAATTTCTATGTCACATTCCCGACAAATCCTTCCTACTATTACATGTCCTCCTAAGGGTGATGTGATGTACATCATAGAGTTCAAATCTCTAGTTTCTAAACCCAAAGACTTTACACAAGTAACAGATATAAAAGAACGTGTGGCACCCAAATCAAATACATCCTGTACACATGTGCTAAATGAAATGAGTGTACCATGTATGATAGCAGAGTCATACTCCTCATTTTCTTGTAGAGCAAAGATCTGACCAGAGGCCTGGTTGCCTCCCCTATTTCTTACCACATTCTGGCCCTGTCAGTGCTGCCAGTTGCCCTGCTTGTTTTGCCCCATCTTCGGCCTACACTGCTAACCCTGTTGGTTTTGCTACCTAAGAGGGTGGAGGCACTCTCTCTTTATGTGACTATTTGCATTGTAGTTGAAAGAGGTCATATTTACCATTTTATGTGTGAAACCCAAATTCTGCCTCTGTACATTTTTGCCTACTGGTTGTTGGATCTTTTTCCAACTAGTCTGACCAATCCTTTATTGTTACTACTGACAGGGCTTGACTGAACTAGAACCTCGATTGTTGTTCCCTCCTACGGATCTTACGAGCCGTCCTGACCCCTGTCCAACATTCCTACATTGCTCCTAATGTTGCTAGGAGTCAAGCACGTTGCGATCTAGCATAAGTGCACTGCTTACCACCATAGCATATGATGCACCCTGCTGTGACGTCACTTTCCACTGATAGTGGGGCTCAGACCCCACTCAAACCGCCTGACCCTAGCTTCATCAATCGGCACAAGAGTAATGACATACCAGAATAGGCCCTCAAACCTGGCAGTATACTAAGTAACGTTCATGCTACCCTGTTTCAAGTTCAAAAACTCCTAGAGCATAGCCTGTTTCATCAGTTCTAGAAAATGCTTTGCCTAGAATAGCTACTTGAATCGTACCCAAGTCATAGTTTCCACCTTCTAGGTTATGTTGACATCCCATTAGAAATTGGCCTCCCCTCGCATCTAATGGGTGGCAAGAGCCATCTTAGCATCGTCACAGGTGATTTTGATAGTATCATACAATTTCTCCATTTGTTTTAGCCATACTTATGCAGCTGCAAGGATGGATTCCCTATTGAACACCGGAGAACGCTGCTTGTCAAATTTTGATATCAACATGCCCTAAGTCATTAGAGCTCTGGGTAAAGTTTTTGGCATCGGAGGCGGTGGGTATGGGTAGTTGACATTATCCTGGTCGAGTGTCTCATCGACGACCCAGCCACCGTTACCATTATCACCATTAGCACCATTCATATTTGCTTGGGAAGACATTCTGTACAATTTTGAGTTAGATTTTAAGAGGATTAAGTCTAGCAAAAATAGTTTATCTGAGAAAAGAGATCACAACAACATAAAGCCAAATTTTAAAACTACTTTTTATCAATTAGCATGTGTTTACAATGATCACGTACATGAATGATAAACAAGAAACAAATACATGTACTGTCATACTTATTCTAGTACTACTCTCTACTACACTCCTAACTAATCAAAACAGTCCCGAGTATTTATCCTACATCTGCAATTTCTTCTCCTAGGTCTCCTCTTTCACACCATAGTAGTGCCACTTGACCCTGCAGTACATACCCTGCTGCTCTTACTAGTTGCAAGTAGCTATCTCCAAAATGGAGATAGAAACTTCAGTGTAGACTCAGAAGTCTATGAAGTCCACATCGGCATGTGGTGATACAATCCTTTTCTCATCCTCTGGACTCCGTGACTGACACCAATCCATCAGTACTATAACCCCCACAAACTGATCAAACCCCTCTGGTACATCCACCTGATACTTTTGTATCTGGTGCTCAAAAATGTATCGTGGCGCGAGGAAGTACGGGGTTGTCAGTGCCTTGAAGATGCACCAAACCTTTGACTAAATCTTGATGTACACCAACATCCTAGAGGGTATACTGGTGTGCAAGTCCAACTCCATGCCTGGTGTGCGAGTGGCGGTAGCATGTGAATAATCACCTCCTGGAATCCTCCTTCATCTCTAGTTCCATCTAATTCAACCCCTAAGCCACTAGAGGCACCTAATCTAGGGCAACCAAATCTTCCCATCTTGCAAACACCGCACTCTGGGGTGGCTCAAACCTAGCAATCACCACCGGATCCATGTCATGGTTCTCCACCTTCGGATCGACAATCCAATCAGCAAAATTCTCCTCCTCGATATCAATGGGAATTTATCACTCGTGCTCATGTTCAAAATCTGACATATCTGACAAATGTAAAATAGTAATAAGTTAGACTTACATAACAATGCGTAATAGCTAAAACAACTAACAAGAAGTGTAGGACTAGAAAAAAATAGCATAGGACTAGAAAAAAATAGCACTAAGTCTAGCTATTGGACAAGTAAATACGCTCAGACGTGTGATTTACCCAATCTACCCAAGGTCGCATGGTGGTCGAACCTAAAGATCTAATGCCAATTGTAACGCTCTGACTTTCAGAACGTTATTAAAAATATTTTAAAATTCAATTTTATTCATCATAAGTATAACTCAAGAGAAAACGACCATTTACTAAACGTTGTCAAGTAAAGTTGCATAATTGTGAAAGGAAAAGATAGAAATACCCCTACTAGGTTTACGACTAAATTTAAAATAAATGACGAAACATAGTAGAGCTAAGGGTATGACAACTTGGTAATTGTCTCCTCGTCAGTAGCCTCCAGCTCCACCAGCTTCATCAGATCCTTAATCTATACATCTCCACCTAGCATGAAACGCCAAGAGTAAAGAAGTTGCATGATGTTTTTCAAACTCAGTAGAAAAGGTTACCCAAAATCGAACCCAGAGGAAATAACACATACATCATGGATTATAGAGATAGTATAGATAACAACAATAATCAATGCAGTAGTAATCAACACAGTAAAAAAAAAAAACAACTACAGATGCCGTTACAAAGCAAAGTAGTAAAATAGCACATAGGTGAGTTATGTTCAATTTCTTGTTTTAATTGGGACGACAACGGTGGGAATCTAACCCACATGAATCATGGCTCGACGACCGGTAGTAAGTATGTGGGACTCAAACCCCCAGATCTCACCTTGGTAATCTATCCCAAAAAACGAACGGATCCAAGGACTTTACCCCACGAAAACTGTCTCAGAAATCTAACCTGAAACATCTCGACAATCTATCCCAGAAAAAGAATAGATCTGGAGAATCTAATCCACGAAGATTGTCTCAGGAATTTAACCTAGAATATCTCAAAAGTCTAATCTAGAAAAAGAACGAATTTAAGAAATCTAACGCATGGAGACCGTGTCGGAAATCTAACCCCAAAAAAATAGATCCAGAGAATCTAACACATAGAGAACATCTCAAGAATTTAACCCTAAATATCTCAGAAATGTAATATGAAAAAGAACGGATCTGGGGAATCTAACCCACAAATACCGTCTCGCGAATCAAACTAGGAACATTTGGGGAATCCAACCCAAAAAAATAATGAATAACACGACAACTGTAATTATTATTTTCCACTTTTATCATTTGTTTCGGCTTTTAACTACAAAACCACAATTCCAACAATAATCATATCATCAATTGCTAAATGATCAGATCCATATGCACCAACAACACCAAAAGTCAGTCTTATGGCATTCCTGCTCACACGAAGTCCCATAGGGACTTGTGGACATAAAAATAGTGTAGTGGATACTTGTGCAAGGTGTACATGCATCTTGGATATAGAAACGGTGTGAATCTTGGCATGTGAGTCCGAACTATATTCTATTAACTTTGTAGAATTCTATAGGTAGCCTGAGTAACTATAACTTGCTCGACCAAGCTTTCGAAACTCATGCTCTGCACAATTTCTAACATTCTGGATCTAACTGTAAACATTCTAGAAAATTTTACAGGTTGCACGAGTGGCCTTTGCTCATTCAAACGATTTACTAAGTTCCCTGATTCTTACTTTTGGTTGGCAAGTCAGGATCTGACAAAATTCAAGGAGAGTGCCCTTATTTTTCCCAAACTCTAGTGTTTCTAGATTTAAAACTTATTCTTGAACAGAAATCCTGAATCGTGTGATACAACCCTAAAAGATGCGATTAACAGCATAAAACAAATGAACACCCTGTAAAATCCTCAAACTCTCGCTGATATCTAGATAAAATACTTTTTGTATGAATTACAATGTCCCCTCTTCATTTTTATAACGAATTTCCCTCATAAACGCGTATTAACAATCATCAATAATAGATTAAAATGGATAAAGAAAATGATTTTGGGCCATTGATGAGCTTTAAAATCCTAAACCATCTGTTTTGAATTTCAAGCAACCGCTCGGATGGCCTAAGCAAGCTTCAAAAATTAAAAGTTATTTGGTTAAGTTCCAACAAAAAATTAAATCGAATTTGTTTAAAATTTAATTAAAATTCTTAGTTTATTTCAAATCATTTGCCAAATCATATCATGCTTTCTTAATTACAAATGTAAGAAATACATAACAAGACTCAACTTGAAATATGTCATGTAGCGTATAGACTAACACCTTTGTTGATACTAGGATTTTTCTCACCATTTAAACTATCATGAAATATGCTATCATAACGAGGTTGAAGGAGTGTATGCACAAAATGACCATTTTGCCGCTAGTTAGGCAAAGGACACAAGAGAGGATCTAGAGACCATCATAGTTCACCGAAGATATTTTTAAGCATTCATAGGCTTTTGAGCATCTGTATTTGGATAACCTCAAAACGTTCGGAAAAGCCTAATTACAAATGACCATTTTGCCCCTAAATAGGCAAATTTTTAAGAACGAGTTTCATATGTCAATGTAATTAACCCGGAATGCCTCTACGGTGTGTGCAAGGATGCTAACATATTTCAGGACTTAATAGGGGTGTTCCAAAAGGCTCGCTAGAAATTCAAATGCAAAAGGATGATTTTGTCCTTCTAGGCGAATGGGAATGAAGAAAGCTTCTAAATCAATCTGAGACGACTTCACAGTCCCAATTTTTATGATGAATATCAATATGAGCCCAATGACATACCTCATAGGTCAATTAAATGATTGAATAACAATATAAAAAAGTTTGGTAACTTAGATACGTAAAAGACTATTTTGCCCCCCACATAGACTAGGGCTTGGGGGCACTTTCCACAAGACAACATCATCACATCATGTAAGCCTCATGATATTGATTAGTACGACGATACAAGTCCACTGACAGTTACTGGATTGAAATCGAGTGACGTCGACCCTTTTTCAATTGTGCAGAATAAAGTCCTAGGGTACGTTGTACGAGATGACATGTTTGAGCCTCGAGAAAATACTCACGAGCGCAATTACCTCACTCGTGATCTTGAGTTGGCAACAATGATGTTTTCACTCAAGAGTTGGAGGCACTTTTTATATGGTGAGCGATTCGATGTGTTCTCAGACCACAAAAGCTTAGAATACTTATTCACTCAAAAAGCCTTGAATATGCGCCAACGGAGATCGATGGAGTACATGGAGGACTACGACTTTCACTTGGAATAGCGTCCAGGTAAATCTAATGCAGTGGATGATGCATTGCTTAGAAAATCACTTCACAATTTAGCTAGTTTGACTATTCGTAAGCGAAAGATGCTAGTGTGATTGGTGAGCAAGGATTGCAACTTAGCTCAATGGATGAACGACCGCCTTGTTTAGCATCATGGTCCATCTATCGCTACTATCAAAGGTGATTTAAGAGCAACAGGAGGATGTTAAGGCCTAGTCGATTCAAGACCATCCAGTTTCAGGTGAACAACTTGATGGATGGGTCCTGCATGCCGATCAGGGATTAAGGTATGCGGGCAGAATTTTTGTTCTAGGGTCATTCTGCAAGGATGTACTTTGTGAGTTTCACCATTCTCGTCTTGTTGTGCATTCGGGTGCTATAAAGATGTACCAAGACTTGAGACGACAATACTAGTGAAAGGTATGAAGCAGGATGTAGCACGATTCATATCTAGGTGCTTAATCTATTAACAGGTTAAGGTTGAACATCAGAGACCGATAGAGTTGCTACAGCCTTTACCTGTGGTAGAATGGAAGTGGGAGCACGTGACTATGAAGTTTTTAATAGGACTTCCTAGATCACCAGCTGGTCATGATGCACTTTTGGTGACAGTCGATTGACTGACCAAGACCATACATTTTCTTCTAATCCATTTGGCGGATACAGTGGAGGTCTCTCCAAGTTACATATCTAGGAAATAATTAGACTTTATGGTGAAATAATTCAAATTAATGGGATTCCTATGAGAACCCGGAAATTTTTTTAATAAATTGCCCCGGAATTTGATTTAAAGGGGTTTTATACAATGTATGTATGTATATGATTTGGGGGTTTATGTGTAATGTATGAGAGATAAGGGTGTTGTGGGTGACAAGTATAATGGTGAGGGGTGTAAGTGCATTTGACCTTTTAAATAGAGCCACATCAGATTTTTGGGGGAGAAACCCAGATTTTTCTCTCTCTTCTCCTCTCTTTTTTCGTTGGTTTCTCTTGGGAGTATGTATATGTTAGCTCCTCCAAACCCACTTCACAAATCTTGCTACAAACCTCAAATACCTCAAGATCCTTCGTACCCCCTTCGTTGTTGGCGAGTAGTTGACCGCTTTTATGTGTATATGACGTGTTTTTGGTGATGTATGAGGTTGGGTGTGAGTTTAGAACTTGGAAAATGAAAGTTTGAAAATCTGCAAAAAAAATCTCATTTTTGGGTCAGTGCACTCTATTACCGGTAATAGGATGCCTATTACCGGTCATATAGTATTAAAATTTTTAGACAGTTTCTGGCAGTGCATCCTATTACCGGTAATAGGATGCCTATTACCGGTAATACAGTGT
>JABCMJ010000117.1:0-25953 GCA_014822125.1 Arbutus unedo
ACATGCGTACGAGAGAGAGAGAGAGAGAGAGAGAGAGAGAGAGAGAAGATTTGTGTGGCGAGTTTGCTTTGGGTTGATCAGCGTGTCTGTTTAAAGGGACTGGTCCAAAGGATATGATTGTCTGTGTGTTTTCTCATAAAGTTTGGATTCCATGTACTCTGTAGTTAAAACTCTTCTTTCAATGACATTCCAATTACAAAAACTGAGGCTGCTGTTACTTTATTACATATTATTATGTTATGTGCCTTCCTTTTGTATGGAATTCCCCATGGATTACAACTTGCAACTGTGAAGTAAGACATAAAAACAGACTGAAACTTGTACTCGAAAGGGTTTCTTCTTTTGGTAGAGACGAGGGTTTTTATGCAACAAAGTGTCATCGCTTGTAAGTATAGGTCTCCCTTTTTGTATGTATGCACTGACCTCTTTCGAAATATACAATTATTTTCACATTCATTCTCTTAATTTTTTTGAATAATTGTTTTTGAGATTTTACACTTTTAATTAGAACAAGTATCTCGTAAAATTAATAAATATGTCGTTAAAAAATATATAAAATTAAGAGGCTAAATGTTTCAAAATATTGTATGCTTATTTGATAAGAGTATAACAGTAAAAAATTACAAGAATTTTTATTTTGGAAATAAAATTATTTTATTTTTATTCAAATTTTAATTGAGTTATCATATAATATAATTTTTTTTTAGCTTTTGATTATGTTCTTAATTTTCAGATTTTTAATATAAAATTATTGCGTTGATGGCATGTGTAAGTTAAGCCTTTTGATTTAATAAGAATTTTTCACTCATTAGCTCTCCAATAAGGAGTTTCTGATTCTTAAGACTTTTAATTCAGTAAGTAGTATAGAATATGTTTTAAATTTTTACTGAATTAAACATGTCTAGTCCTCCTGTATATGTTTCCAGCACTTTTGTAAAAGACTGCGACATGGAATGACACTCGTCGTTGTTTAACCAACTTTTATTTTATAAATAAAACTAGAATTTTATTTTTGAAAATTATCAAGAAATGAGATCTTGGCTCATTTATTAATAAGGATGGAGAAATTACAACTGGTGTAATACATAAAGCACAAATTGGATGACTTCTGTACGTAGCGAATGCAATGTACCTTCAAAGTTGCAAAAAAAAAAAAATTCTAATGAACTTCTATTAGACCAATCATGTTATACAACACAAAAATTTCGCTCGAGCCACCAAATTGTTGGTCCAATCCCTTGGAAAAATTAGAAAGCCGCTCCACAAGGATGAATTTATAAATATTCTATTAAGGTTTCTGGATCAATATGCAGCGTGCGACTGTTTTTAGGGAGGTAGAGACAGAGAGCAACAATTAGTCCTGACGATCTTTTGATCATCCCCTTTGACATTTCATTTGGATTCAGATGTTTCTTGCGATGCTATATCAATCGGTGCGGTGAACAAGAATTTGACAATCAATCTTGGGTCAATTGTGAGTGAGTATAGATTATTTTTGCAATTGTACAATGGTTATTATAGTGATTTGATTCATTCCCATGGTTTTTATCCTTTTAGGGGTTTTCCGCGTATATCGTTGTCTCATGCGTTTACTTATATTTTTGCTTATTTTTAATTCTTGCATATTCGTTAGTTTGCCCGAGTTTAGATTTTTCAATTGGTATCAAAGCGGGTTGCTCGTTTTTATTTGAGTTAGATCTTGATTATTTTGCGTACGTATTAATACGAATATGAATATAAACTACATAATGAATCGGACACCTATTCTAGACAGCGACAATTTCAATTATTGGAAATCGAAGATCAAAGTTATCTTGAGGTCTGTTGATGAAGCGATATGGGACTTGTATATCATGGGATACACTTACCCTACTAGATCTATTGGGGGAGTGCGAGTGTGCAAAAGTCCATCGGAACTTACCATTGCTAAAAAAGCGGCATTACAAGCAAGCAATAAAACTCTCGACATACTATATAGTGTTGTTGATATTACCGAACATAGGAAAATTGTAGACTGTGAAATCGCCAAAGAGGTATGGGATATTCTCGTTACGTGTCATGAGGGAACCGATGTAGTTAACTCTAGAACCAATATAGTTAAAGAGTCAAAATTACAAAGGTTGACCACTGAATTTGAAATAATGCGTATGCACGAGGAGGAAGCATTCACTCAATTCTACTCTAAACTTAATGCCATTGTCAACAATTGTGAAACATTAGGTGACTCTATTCCTTCCTTCCGTGTCATTAAGAAAATTTTGAGGTCTCTTTCTAAACGGTTCAATACTAAAGTTACTATGCTTGAGGGTATACGCGAACTTAAAGAAAAATTGGTAGAAGAGGTTGTAGGAATACTTCAGACTTATGAGGCGGACATGCTTCTTTTTGCACTACAGAAATCTAACTCCAAAACTTTTCCCAATCCCATTGTGTTTAAGAGTTCACAAAAGTTAACCGAAGAGTCTGATAGTGACGATGTTGAAGCCATTGTATTATTCACTAAGACTTTTAAGAATTCTTTTAAAAAAAGAGTGCCAAGTAGTGACATGAATAGAAATTGATCGGCTAATAAAGGCGAAGAAGAACCTACAGGAACTAAGAATAAGAAAGTCACGAAGGGTCCCTCTGTTGGATCTCAATGTTACGAGTGTCACGGATTTGGTCACTAAACTCATGGATGCACCAACAAGAAAAAGAAAAATTATGTGGCAAATTTGACATGAGATGATGACAGAGGATCAGAAAAGTTTGATAAAGAGAGTGTAATTACTGTGAGAATTATATGGCTTTTGCTGCTTCCTTGAACTCTAGGCAGTATTCTAATTTCGAACAAGAATATTTAGATAGTGAGAATAGTGATAGGGAAGAAATAAATAACTTCAATGACTTGAAAGAGGCATATGATATCTTGTATTAAGAAAGTCTAAAGATCACTCGAGTAAATTTAAACTTGTAAAAAATTTGGAACATATATCTTTTGAGTACTCTAGAATTGAAGCCACTATAAAGGACCTAAAAAATTCCCTTATCACAGTTACCTGATAAAGAGATAATCTCAAACGGGAAGTATTTGATTTGTTTGATTTTTTTTTGTTTTTGTCTCTAATAAATCTATACTTCAATTGAAAATTGATGAGCTCACATATGAACTATATGATGCCAAGTCTGTGTTTGAGAAATTGAATATAAGAACAAAGATTCTTGACAATCTTTCAAAAATTCAGAGGCCAACAAGTGATAAATCAGGTTTCGCCTTTCAAGACTCTACTTCAGTCAAGCAAAAAGAGTCAATTGTTCTCAAAGCTGGTCTTGGATTTCAAGCTTCCGCTGCTAAAAAACAAATACGACCAATAATGCTCACTTCGCAAAAGGTACAAATTGGAAGGTCTCAACAAAATAATAAGAAAGCTTAGTCTTCTCAATTTTCTTCTACCTGTCATTATTGTGGTACCAAGGGTTACATTCGACCACATTGTTTTAAATTACGTGGATACCCTACTACTTCCCAATATTATCATGTTAATTATTATGGGAGAAAATCGTCAAAATACGTATGCTAAAAATCAACCTACACATAGGGTGAACACAAATCCAAAGAACATGAATGTGATGTTTCTCAATCTGTCAAACAAAAAGGTTAAGAATACTGATAAGTAAAACTAGATAGATTTGGGTTAAAAAAATTGATTTATACACTTGTTCTTATGCACCTAACCACCTAGATGACACTAATTCATTCGGACAATTGACCCTGCCTATTAAGGGCTTGGTAATTTTTGTCATAGTCTAGTTTATGCCCTAATTGTTCATCTTTACCTAGAGTTATGGTTGTTTTGTATTTTTTTCTTTGTTACTTACTTCTGTTATTTATTCAAAAAAAAAAATACAATATTTTTTTGGTTTTAAGCATGTCATGAATGTTTACATTGTTGTTCAGTAAATTTTTCATAATTTAGGTTTGTGTTGCATTGCTCATTCTTTTCTAGTCTTATGGAATAATTTTTATTTTTATTTTTTGGGTGCTTGTGTTTATGTTTTTTGATATATTGAAAAATACAAAAAGATTTTTTTTTTTTTTGTGTGTGTCTTTTAGCATTTCATCATAGCTTTCATTGTTGCATGCCATGAGTATTTATGATATGTGCTATTATTTTTTTCTTCCTGCCAAATGCTTAAGTTCTTGATCATAAGTTTTTATTGAATGGTTCTTTGGCTACTTTCATACTTATTAAATTGTGAGCATTCATCACTTGCTGCATGGTCATAAAAGTTTGGTTGATTTCATGATTCGTTGATCTCCACGTTCTTACTAATGCATGCTCTTGTTCATGAGTCTTGAACCGTAGATACCCCGTCTTTAAACATCTCTATCCTCTACTGAGAGTTGTTAATGTCAATCATTTGTTTAAATTATTCTTGAGGGTGTTCTTTTTGTGATTATGAATAGAGTATATATACATACATACATACATACACACACACACACACACACACACATATATATATAAAGGAAAGAAGGGAATATTGTATAAAAAAAGGGATATTATAATGCGAGCTATTCAGTTACTTATCTGAGCATTTTCTAAGTAACCGGAACTCCGGACTAATTCAAGCGGGAGTGCTCGCGTCAAAAGGAGGATAGACCTTGTGAAAGCAATAAAGATCACCTGCTTAGCAGTTTGGCATTCGGCCTAAGTTAATCTTAATGTTTGCATCAAACAGCGGTGGAGTAAAAATATTGAGCATTTTTTTAATGTTAAGCTGTTTGGTGATATTTTGGTAGAGGTGCAGCGCTTTAAAATATGTTGGTAGTATGTTAATGGTGAAGCATTACCTTGAGGGAGAGTATGTGTGATGTTCTTAGAGTCTGTGGGAGTTCTCGTGTCCAATATTCATTTTCAGGTTGTGCTAAGTGACACACACACACATGATGTCATTCAATTATGAGATTACACTTTCTTATATGATTATGCATGTTTATGCTTGAATTTTCTTAAAATTTTGAGCATGTCTTGTAACCTCTTCTATGAGTTCTCATATTCAATAATTTAGTTAATATTGGTGATGAGAAAATTATTTTGTCATAGCATTTTTTTTAGTTGTGTTGGTGTTGTTTAAAATTTTTTTAATGTGTTGAAATTTGTCTATAGTCACTCCAATGATTTTGGTTTTCTTGTGGTCGCTCTAGTGACATATCCAACAACATATCAAGTGACTCTTACTATCTTTTTGTGCATCTAGCGAATTTTATTTCGCTCGAGCGATGTGCCAACGATTCCTATTGATTTTTTGGAGCATCCAGCGACTTGAAGTTGCTCTAGCGATCCTATGGTATCTACTGGATTTTGACACCATATTTCTGACCCTAGCTTGATCTATTTTCTTTAGAGGGAGAAATTTGATAGTTCTCGTTAGTTCATGAGCATTAAGGTCGTACTTAGCATGATCCTATGATGCGGTACTATGCTCTTTATCATCGATTTTTATGTCATAAGACTTGCTTCATGTTTTCTTGAGTGCTTGATCTATTGTTTAGCATTTAGTTCACTAAAGATAATGTTTATTGTGTGTTGGTTTATATTTGATGATGCTTTCCTAAGCTTGCTATGTTCTATTCACCCATTGTCATTCCATAATAAAAGGCAGAGTAATTTTATTGTGGTTCTAATATCCTTTTTGAGTATTCTTTACAGATCTTTACAGGTACTCGTATTCTTATGGGGAGAATGAGTTTTCTTGTGTAAATGTGTTTTGTCATGGAAGTGCCAAAGGAGGAAATTGTTAGTCCAAACTTGCCCTTTGTGATATTTGACAATTTTCTAGTTAAAACACACTAGATATTTTTGTGTAATTTATTTATTTTTGAGTATAGAGTGTCTGTTTAGGTATAAAAGGAAATATAATTTATATTTTATAAGGCATTGTTATATTAGAAGTTGCCTTGTTAGATTAAGTCATTGCCTAATCAACTTAAGGTGTTTCCAAGATCTCGAAAATTTCTAGATTTATCCAACTACTACCAAAACCGGACTTGGTAAATATATGCAATCCCAAAGATTTCACTCAAGCCATCAAATTATCGGTCCAACGACTTGGAAAAATTAGAAAGTCGCTCCAGCGACAAGGACGAACTTATAAATATTCTATTAAGGTTTCTGGATAAATATGCAATGTGCGACTATTTTTAAGGAGGTAGAGACAGAGAGCAGTAATTGGCCCTGACAATCTTTTGATCATCCCCTTTGACGTTTCATTCGGATACAGATGTTTTTTACGATGCTATCATCATATTTAAAGGTTTTATTTAACATTGATTCATATCTTTGTTTGTTTCGAAAGACTTGTGGATTCAAGGCAGAGATGGTCAATCACTAGGTGCAGTGAACGAGGATTCGACAATCAATCTTAGATCAATTGTGAGTGAGTCATAGTTGTGAGTATAGATTATTTTTGTAATTGCACAGTGGTTATTATAGTGATTTGATTCATTCCCATAGTTTTTACCCTTTTAGGAGTTTTCCACATATATCGTTGTCTCGTGCGTTTGCATATATATTTTTGTTTATTTTTAGTTCTTGCATATTTGTTAGTTTGCCCGAGTTTAGATTTTTTTAGTTTGATTATTTATCATTTATTCCTCTTGTTAAAATGCGTAAGGCTAACGTTCGAGCCTTCAAAATGTCATCAATGGCGGTGAATATAATACAAATTTAAGGTCTCTTAATCTATGATAAATTTGGAATGACAGTGAATTTTTTAACAGTTGGAGATGCTGTTTGAGTTCGGATTATTGAACCTGCAATTACGTGGATACTCAAAATACCGCATTTTTATATCTAAAAAACATATACAATGAGGCTAATAACCTTCGCTCCACTAGAGAAAGCTGAAGCTTTCATTAAAAACCACTGAAAAAGATGATATTGGAATACATACATACATACATACATACTTCATTCATTTAGCTTTGATTATTTCAATCTGACATTTGCAAGATCAAACCAGATTTGCTTGAACACCTTGATAATCATCTCGTGATAGTCATCAGAATTCAGCTGAAGATAACAAGCAAGGAGATCTTCCAAATCCTTCGACGACCTAATATTATTCTCTAGAATCATCTCTACCATTGACTCCCTGAAATCCCTTTTCGGATCCGACGATGACTTCACCACGGCGAAGCTCTCCGACACGCTCCTCCGGCTCCGGCCGCCGGAAATTGACGCCGACCCAATTTTCCGGCCATTTCCTTGAATCCTTCTACTTCCAATTCTAGGAGAATTGGTGCGAATTCTCACTCCTGGTGAACTCACCGAGAGTCTCCTCACAGAGGAAACAGAGCTGTTTCTCTGTTCTGTGACACTACCAATATACCTATGACCATGAGCATATCTTTCCTCAGATTCAACTGAATTGCTTGATTCTGGCTGCTTTTTGGTTATGATTGGTTGGAGTTCAACCTTGGGAATGGTACGACTAAATACCTCTGATTTTGCGTTTGATGAATTGTCATTTATATCGATGATGATGTCTTTTCGGTGATTTTGGTCATGGTCGGAGCCCAATTCTGGAAGGAGAGATTCGAGGTCGGATGAACTCTCGAGGGAGGAAATTGGGTAATCGTCAGATTTTAAGTCAAGGGAGGCACGGCAGCTGCAACTGGTGGAAACCGAGTTGGTGATGAGCTTTTGAGATGATGGCCTATTGATGGAGGCTATGCTTCTTCTCCTTGAGTCTTTGCTGCGCTTCTGTTTGGGTGATTTCCCTGGGGATTCTGGGAAATGGATTTCTGGGTATTGCTTGAATGATTTCCTTGGTGACACTGGGAAATGGGTTTCTTGGGATTTTGGGTCTTGAATTGGAGGTGGTTGTGGGGGAGGATTGAGATCTCTAGTGAAGTAGTAGGACTTGCGCTGGTGGGAGAGGATGTCATGGGGTTGGTTTGGTAACTTGGAATTCTGTGGTGGAATTGAAGTAGTTGTGAATGATGATGTTGAGATTGATAAAGAAGCGAGCGATGACGTTGATGATGATGAAGATGATGATGAAGAAGTGGGCGGCTGTTTTTTCTTTTTAGTGAGGGGATTGATGGTGTTTTTTTGGTTTCTAGTTCTGCTGCCCATGTCTTTGAGCTTGTAAAACCAGGCATTTGGCATCATTTCTGATAACCTGAACTTCTTGTTACCCATCAAAAACCTCTCTCTCTCTCTAAAGTCGAGGACTTTCTCTGTGTTTCTTCTTTAATGGGTTAGGGAGTGATTGTGGGAGATAAATAGAGAGGGACCTTTGTGGGGAAAAGATGGGGCCAGATAGGAAGAAAAAATGGGGCAGAAAAGAGAATAAGAGAGGGGCCCAGTGGTGGGTGGCTTTTGCGTATTAAGGGTACCTAATGATTAATGGCCCTTAATTACCGGCTCAAAGAGCAAAACTCTGTTTTCGTTCTTATCACTGTACTATCATTTCGGTCTTTTAGCTTCAAATCATTTCGTACTACGATTCTTCCTGTCTGGATTCCTAATTGGATATTGAGTTCCTTTCCATTGGAATGGTTTTTAATCCCTAATGCCCGTTTCAAAGTAAGGAGAATATAGTATAACTCTCAATATCGCAATTCTGTTCATGCTTATTTAGGAATTTGTTACATTCTTACATCCGGATAAGTACCTCTCATCCGAAATAAAATTGGTCTTCTTAATATGTGTCCATAATTAATTTATATTTATATTCAACTTCTATTTATAAAAATGTAACTATTATTTATGAAAAAAAAATAACTTTTGATGATTAAGATATCATTATTCACCAATATTTTTTTACTCAACAAACTCGATATAATGAATCACCACAGTATAATAAGCACATGTTGATGCCACAACTCTAACAAGAAGTCTACAGGCACATTCACAAATCTTGATATAGATGACTCCGAAATCATTCGATTCGTATAGAGTCAACATTATTTTAGAGATTTTTACGCGTATCAAATAATTGTGTCTGGATATGTGCATATGTGTCTATGGGAAGAGTTTCTCCAACTCTAGTTGTTCCTGCAACGAACATTTATTGCAACTCTTATGGTGGAATCTCCAATTTGTTCTTTTGACTTTGGTTGACTATCTAAGTAACCATTAAATGACTTTTGGTATGCCCCCTCCTCTAATCAGTCTTTTACCATTCTCCTATATGCTTTTTGGAGCCATTTTTAGGAATGTGTTTTAGAGAGGAAGAATCGTTGGTGCATACTATTTTGGCAACAAGTGGTGACCCGAGAAGTTTTTGGCTTGAAGCCATTAATTGGAGCATTCATGTATTGAACAGAAGCCCCACATTTGCAATTCAAGGTAGACCAAATGTTGACCACTTCAGAGTCTTTGGTTGCATAGTTTATGCTCACATTCTAGATAAAAAAAGAACAAAGCTTGCTATAAAGGCGAGAAATGCATTTTTCATGGTATTAATGAACATTCAAAAGTGTACAAATTATGTACAATCCTATCACCGAGGAAATTATCATTAGTCATGATGTGATCTTTGATGAAGAAAGGTTATGGATATGAGATGAAAACAATATCAAATAGCAAATAGAAGCTGATTTTGATGGAGAAAATGAAGATAAATGGTAGCAACCTTTGGAGAATGTCTAACCTTTGAAGAACACCAACCACCCGTCAATCAAAGCAATACAACAACTGAAGTTAACCATGAGCAACAAGCTCAACGAGTGAGAAGAAGACCTGCATGAATGGAGGATTATGAGGTACAAGGAATTGACACCAATGAAGAACCACTTACTCATTTTGCTCTATTTTTAGATTGTGATTTAGCTTTCAATGATGCTGTCAAAGAATCAAAGTAGCTGAAGGCTACGGGTGCATATATTATGGCCATTGAAAGGAATGACACTTGGGAGTTGACGAAACTTCCAAAAGAGCAAAAAACCATTGACATGAAGTGGGTGTACAAGACTAAATTGAAGGAGAATGCTCAAGTTGACGAACACAAGGCTTTGTTGATTGCTAAAGGCTACAAACAAGAGTTTGGTGTTGATTACAAAGAAAGTTTTGCTCCTATTGCAAGACATGAGACAATCAGATTGGTGATCGATTAATAACACAAAACTCATGAACCATCTTCCAATTAGATGTGAAATCAGCATTTTTACATGGTGACTTGGAAGAATATGTATTTATTGATCAACTTTCTTGTTATGTGAAGTTTGGAGATGAGCATACAGTGTGTAACTTAAAAACGGCACTATAAGAATTAAAGTAAGCTCCAAGAGCTTGGTATAGTTGTATAGATGCTTACTTTTCTAAGGGTTTAAAAAAAATGTCTATATGAGCATACACTTTTTATAAAAAACTAGAGATTGAGGGAAAATGCTTATTATTTGCTTGTATGTGGATTATTTAATTTATACAGAAAATGATAGTGCTATGTTTGAAAATTTTAAGTAGTCCATGATGCTTAAATTTGACATGTCTGATCTTGGAAAGATGCATTATTTTCTTGGCATAGAAGTAGTGCAATCTATTGCTGGAATCTTTATTTGTCAAACGAAATATGTCCAAGAAATCTTAGACATGTTTAAAATGAAAAATTGCAACTCTGTAACTACTCCAGTTGAAAAAGGAATAAAACTTGTGAGTTCTGAAGATCCCTGTAGGAAAAAGAGTTGAAAGTACTCTTTACAAGCAAATTGTTGGAAGTTTGATGCATTTAATAGCAAAACGATATGATATAATGCAAGTAGTAAGTATCATTAGTAGGTATATGGTGAGCCCAAAAGAAATATATCTTTTGGCCGCAAAGAGGATTCTTTGATACTTACGTGGTATTGCTATTTTTGGGCTTTTCTACAAAAGGGGTGAAAAATTAGATATGTATGGATTTATGAACAGGAGTTTTGCTGGAGATTTGGATGATAGAAAAAGTATATTCGGATATGTATTTATGTTGAGTTCTGGAGCTATTTCGTGGTCATAAAAGAAGTACCATTAGTTACTTTATTAACAATTGAAGCTGAGTTCGTTGCAGCCGCTTCTTATGCATGTCAAACACTTTGCCTGCGGATAATTCTCGAGAAAATTCAGTTCAAACAATCAGGTTCTACTCAAATTTTTTGTAATAACAGTTCTATAATTAAGTTCTCAATTTTTTTTTTCCATGGAAAATGCAAGCAATAGAAGTGAGATATTATTTCTTGCATGATGTCACAAAAGGTGAAATTATTGATCATGTCTATTTCATAAGCCAAAACCTAGTGGTTGATATTTTTACTAAATCTCTCAAATTGGCTATAGTTTGCACTTTGGAGGATTGAATTTGAGAGAGGGTGTTGCACGATTATTAAACTAAAGTTTGCAAACATCAGCTTAAGGGAGGAATTGTTGATTGACTTAGGCTGTTAGTGAAGACCTGTTGGGTTAATGAACAAATTTTCCTACTCAGTTTTTATTGTTCAGTTTGTTTTATTGTTTCAAAAGTGATGGGATGTACTTGGTCGTAGTGTTCATAGCTTGTTTGAAGGAGCGTTTAGTTAGTGGAGTAAGTGGCCAATAAATTACTCCTAGTATTTAGTTTTTATTGGATAAAATGCATTGACCTCCCCTAAGGTTCTTAACAATTGCAGGAACCATTCTTGAGGTTTTAAAAAATACAATTATCTTTCCTACTTTTGAACTATTAGATTATTACCCACGACCGTTAGTTTTCATTAACTTTCATTACTTTTATCCTTAAATTTGATCAATTTGTCATTTCTTTACACTCGCTCCCTTAATATTTTTTTCAATAATTGTTTTTGGGAAAAATTCATACTATTTTTTTCAGATCAAAAGACTAAAAGATTTTTGTGCACATTTTAAAAAAATTATTTTTACCAATTCAAAGAAGTAAGCAAAAAAATTAATTGGTGCCAAAATTTTAAAAAAATATAAAATTTTGTACACAACTTTTTAAGATTTTGACAATAATTTAAAAATCTTACTTACTTTTTTGAATTGGTGAAAATAATCTTTAAACCTATGCACGATTTTGATCCAAAAAACTAGCATGAATTTTCGTAACGAAAAAAATAACTTATAATATATGGAAAAAAATAATTGATCCATGCATCAATAAAAGATAGAAGTTTAGTTATTAATATTAAATTAGGTTATTCGGACTAGGATTAAAATTAGAGAAAAATAAAATAAATTTATTTCTAAAATAAAAGTTCTTGTAATTGTTTACTATTATGCCATTATCAAAAAAGTATACAAAATTTTGAAATATTTTAGCCTTTTAACGTTATATATTCTTTCACGGCATATTTATTATTTTTATGAAGTACTTGTATCTAGTTAAAAGTGTCAAATCTCAAAAAGAATTATTGAAAAAAATATTAAGGAAATGAATGTGAAGTAAGGATAAAATGGTCAACTTAAGGACAAAATTAACGGAAATTAATGAAAACTAACAACAAGGGGTAATGATTTAGTAATTTCAAAAGAAAGGGAAATGATTGCATTTTTCAAAACCTCAGAGGAGATTTCTGCCATTGTTAGAAACCTCATGGAAGGTCAGTGCATTTTACCCTAGTTTTTTCCGTTGAGTTAAATGGATATAAAAAGGCCTTCTGTTGTATCGAATAAAGCATGAAGTACAGTAGTACTTTTCTGTCTTTTGTGTATTCTTTAATCTTTCTTCCTTTGTTTTAGTGCTGAGTTTTAACAGTTATTAATTAGGGTAATACCATTTTGCCTAAAACGTTAGAGACAGTAGAGAAACCAAGCTATCTCATGTTCTTGCAAGCACAACATGCAATACAAAGACATTTCGTACGTACGCGAGCAATATCATATTGGATCCCATATTTATTCTTTCGTTTCTGTCCTTTAGAACGTTCTCTTGCTCCTATAAGACCTCGAGAAAGAAAAAAGAAAAGAAAAATAGACCAGTTTTGTGACCACATAATACTATCTATATATGTAGGATGTCCAAAATGTTACGCGAAATATACTTAGGAATAGAATATGCGAGAATCATTAATAATATCGAAGATAAATAAATTAATATTGAGAGGTGAAGGAGAAATAAAGTAATATTGTCGGGGCTCATTCCTTTTAAGCAATATGTCTTTACATGGGGTGCTTTCTCCCACGAGTATGAAAAGACTATCTTTTTCTATAAGGCGATGTTCTCTCTTTATACACACAAAGATTGGGCACATGCGCTTCACGCGCAAGTTAAATAGTTTGTGAACTTTTTTTTATATTTTTTGAATTTTTTATTTTCATGTTTAAAAAATAAATAAAATCAAAAAAGAAAAAAAGAAAAATCACATAAAAAAGGGAAAAAAAAACGTGTCTTTAAGTGATTTGTGGTATAATAGTAAGAACAATAATTACAAGCAACTATTTACTTGTTTTCCCTAACACTTGATACAGATTAAATGATTTAAAAAGTTAAACTCTTAACTCTCAGACCTTAATTACTAAGCCAACTCGTTGGGATAATTTATGAGAACCTTGTTAATCTAAAAAGACGTTTCTTATTAATAAACAACTTGGGCCACTACTTGGACCACAGTGGAGCAATAAAATCTCCACACATGTCGAAATAATATTCTTTATGTACTGTCAAGTCGTTGAGAGTCACGATACTCACGATGCAATTGTTTTACCATTTTATCTCGGTAGTTATTTCATAGTATATTAAAAGTTAATGTAATTTATTTTTATATTGGAGACTTTAACAGAAAATATTTTTGTGATGGAACTTTATTTTTAAGTTAACACCAAAAAATGGAGCCCTTTATATATAAAATAGATACTACTTTTAGTTCATTAATTTTCTTTATAATTGAATGTATTCGGGTCAGTTTACTCGCTCGTCGACTAATTTTTCGATGATCAATTTAATCATTAACTAACGGCTAACACAATTAAAATTGGTACAAATACTTGTATGAATTAACTCCATAAAAATTAAAATTATTTTGAACGAAGCAAAAAAAAAAACTACAAACGATTCATACACTACATACCCTTTGGGTCAATTCAATTGGTAAAAGGGGACCAGTTGACATAACCTCTAGGCTTTACTCAGAGACAAGAGCCAAGTCATCGGGCTCTGCATCTTTCCGGGTGTCTATTTTAATTGAGAAAGAAAAGATTTGCTTTTGGATTCTTTGTTGGAATGACTGCCGTATGAGTTCACATCATCAAATTGTTCATGATGTGGAACTTCAACACCCACTTTGTTTTAACGTGGCTTTAATCGCGTATATATACAACATTGGATACGTTAAATAAATATCGTTTAGTGTCGGTCTTAAAATTTTAGGAACCCAAAACAAATTCTTCAATTAGCCCTAAGATATTGAAGAGTTGAGGATTTTGTAAAAAAACATAAAACACCTAAAAAATTGTATACTTAAATAGACTTCCAAGAATAATAGTCTTCTTAGGCTATAATCTCCTTTACACAATTATCAATATTCCTTTAACTTAATACCTTGGCTATTTATCAATAGAAGATTCTAGAATGTACACAAAGAGAAATATATAATCTTGCTTTCAAATAGGCCTTCACTTCTTAGTTATTGCAATATTGTCACAAGATTTGTTTAGATTTGTAGGAAATTAAGCCTATTTTATATAAACACAAACTTAAAACTAAAAAAAATACTAAAGCGGTAGTTTTCTCAACTTGTGCTCAGTACCGTCTCTAGTAATGCTTATACCATTGAATGTTATAATAATTTGTTGCCCAATTAATTAAAACTAATGAGTTTTATTAAAATATGCACTTGAAATTTAAAGTGCTTATCAATAGATCAACTCGACTCCTCGCATTCTTTGAGTTAATTAGAACTTGAACTTGCTTTGATATCATATTAAAAAATAGAAATTGTGTTGCATTAATTGATTTCAAAATTGACTTAGTGTAGAGGGGAAGATTTTCTCAATCAAGAAGAAAAGTTAATACCTCACTATCCAGCAGACACAACACTCTCAATTTGGTGACCTGTTATCTGTAAAATAATAAACCGTCCAAGAGTCCCCTATCACTATGGCAGGAAGATACTCTAATGATTAAATCATGCAAAATTCACAGGATAATCAATAACTCAAGCCAATATTTTCTATTAGCAAGTGAAATTATGCAAGACTTAGAATGTACCTTTTTTCTTGACGTGGAGTTCTATTTATAGACTTTTCATTAATCTTAATTCTCTTAGGATTCTGACTGGAGTAAAGTGTCTTCTGATTGGCTACTAATGAGATAACTCTCTATCAAGCAGTTATCTTCTATCATTAGAGTTTCATTTAATCAATATTTCTCGTATTAATTAAATTGGTCATGGACTTCTCATCCATATCTGTTAGAACTGTATCTCAACTTATTCGGGATTCTGTCTAATCTCGGAATAACAGTTGCTCATCGCCTTTCTCGGATCGATGATATCTCGGACCGTCCTTCTCAGGTCGGCAAGACGTTGGACCGCCTTTATCAGGTCGGCTGATTACCAAGCCATCTTTCTCAAATCAGCTAATCGTATATTCAACATTCTCGGCTCGAATAATGTACGAATAACCCTTCTCAGGTCATCCATACCATCACGTAATCGGCACGTGTGTCCTAATGTATCTATAGTTTTTAGCCGAACTCAAATATTTATCTCAGGGGGAATTTATGTATTTCTCAATTATATTTTCCCCTCATCAATTGCCCCTTAGCTTTGGTTGCCATTCGCCGAACTAAAGTAGCATGTAAAGCTACCTCAGAATGCTATCATTTCGAATATACCTCTCCCCAGGCGTTTTGCTTCTCAACTGTCATTTTGAATCCGTAGCGTCGCATTAATCACGACGTGACGTTGTGGCAGACTTTTTGTCTGAGGATTACTCGCTTCTCACGCGTGCTGGGATTTGAAAGGTTTTTGTTCGTCCCTTCTTGGAGCGCATTACTCTAACAAAATAAAATCTTGTCCTTTACTCTTCTTTGTTCTTTCGTCGTGCCCTCGTTCTGTCTCCAACACTGTTCATCGTTGTTCTCTCTCTGATAAGCTTTAGTTCATCGATCTTTGTAAGTCACTCCTCGATTTCTCATCATTTTTTTTCTTTTTCTATTCATGTGTCCCCCTTCCCTTCTCTGGATGGAGATTTTTAGGCAGTTATTAGATACGCCGAAAAGAATGGCAAAATTCCAGCGACGATACAACATCCCCATGATGCTGCCATCGAATTCAATGACCCCACCACTCCTCATCATGAGAATGATTTTGATACCCTTCACATTTCGTTGATGGCCATTACCGAGGGCGGAGCCCGCTTTCCCCTCAATCGCCTTCTTCGTGAAGTTCTCTGCTGGTACCTTCTGTACCCTATGCAAATCTCCATAAATACCTATAGGGTTATTCACTATATAATCAAACTTAATAGGATAAATGACACGAATTTAGGGCTTCGGGAAATCTAGTTTTATTATGATGTGGTCAGAAAAGGGAGCGATGCCTATTCTCTAAAGAACTGACTGCATATCGAAAGGATTATCACTTATTTGACAAATTCGAACTGAGGAAACGACGATGACTTCCTCATTGTTACCAGTAACTGGGAGATCGGTCGAGACGAACTAGAACACCCTAAATTCCATATTTTGACCCGATTTGGGGTTATCCGTTAGTTTTCCAATTTCATTTATTTGATTTTGTTCGCCTTCCCAACGGTGACTGTATCTTATACTGATTTTCCTGTGCAGCCGTGAATGCTAACAAGAATGAGATAAAAAGATTGGTGAAGCTTGACAACGTGAAGAAGTTTGTCAAATACAAAGGTTCGTTGGGCCCGTGCCCCCAAAGTTCTATTGAAGTACGTGTCGAGCTACAGAGGTTACATTAAGAACTCTATTCCCGATGTTACTGTAGTTGCTACTGATTTGCCTAGAGATTTTTCCGAAGGTGTGCCGATTTTTGAATTGCCAGAGCCAAATCGAGTCACTGTTGCTGCTATCAAAGGCATCCCCGGGTCGTCTACTTCTTCAGGTATATGGCAATCTCCTTCCCGATCTCCTCTTATTTGCAATTTTGAGGACGATCGAGAAATTGATCAAGATGTGATGGCTCGCAACCCTGATGTCCATAATCTCCGAGAGTTGATGTGTTTGAAGAGTAAGCAGCCAGTCGTTGCTCCGAAGAAGACAGAGCCCCTGAGCTCAACAATAAAACCCATCATGCTGGCCTCCGAGGAGACCTTTTTTGAAGTTGATGTGCCTTTCGTGCCGAGGTGAAGACTCAGGAAGGACTTCCGAGATGATCCTTTCGAGTCTTCGAAGTAAAAGAAGGCAAAAATTGCCCAGAAAGCTACGCCCTAGACCCCTTCGGTGCTGGTGAATAGGGGCGGATCCCTTAACCGTTGCTGATTCAATCGGGGATCTCGACATGGCTCAGACCCTTATTGAGATGATGATGATTCCCAGGGACATCGAGCCATACAAAGGGATTGATCTCCTGACCTTGATGCGCTCTGTGATGGCCCATGAGGCTTTTGTAAGTATTTTCATGTGTTTGTGTTATTGCTATCTACAAATTTCTGATTGCATGTTCTATCATATGTTTGTAGGCTATGCAGAAAACTATGATGTGCCTGAGCCATTGTTAGGATCTTGAGGCCCGATACAACACCGTAGATCTAGAACTCAAAGATTGAAGGGTGAAGTGTACCAAGGCCCAAGACGATTTGGCCGTTGCCAAATGGGCCCGCGAGGCCCACTTGAAGGCCGATACTATGCAATATCAGCTGGGCGAAGAGAGAGGAAAGAACGCCGAGCTGTAGGAGCAGATGGCTAATCGGAAGGTCCATCATGAAGAGGAGCTTAAGTGGTTGCAAGCTGAAGCCTATAAGAAAGGCATGTCGGTGCTGCATCGGACTTCATCGAGAATCAGATGTCGGAACTTCAAGCCGACTTCATTGCTCAGGGGTGGAAGGCTACGTTGGAGGCATGCAACATTCCCAGGGAATCGGCTCTTTACACATCTGTACCGCTCCCCGCTAATTTGGATGTTGAAACGCTCGCATCCGATGTGGCTGATCAGAGTATGGCAGATGTCGAAACTGCTAATACTGGTGCAGTTGACGAGGATGGGCTTCGGCAAAATGATCCTAAAGTCGTGAATGCAACCGAAGTGGAGGAGTCTGCCCCTGTGGAGGTGTAAAATCTTTTTTCATTTTTTGCTTGTGTACTTTTGTTGCAAACTTTTGTATGGCTTTTGATTGCCACAGTTTTTGTACTCAGCTTGATATGTAATGATACTAGTTGTCTTTTCGTATTAACTGTTTGACTTTGAGTTTTTTTGAAGTACTTTTCACAAGTAATTCAAAATTGAAACTCATCTTGAATTCAGGCGATCCTTTACCCTAATTGCGAGCAAGACCTTTCTCAAGTCATTCGCACATATCTTTCTCAGATATGTTTAGGTTGCGAATTAAATTTTTCTTACGTTTGAACATATACTTTTCTCAAGTGTGCTTGGGTATTTAAACTCTTCTCAAGCTTAAGCCCATACCTCAAGTATGTTTGAATTTTAAACTTTTCTCAAGTTTAACTCATACATTTCTCAAGTATATTTGGATTTTAAACTTTTCTCAAATTTAACTCATATCTTTCTCAAGTATGTTCGGATTTTAAACTTTTCTCAAGTTTAACTCATACCTTTCTCAAGTATGTTCAAATGTGTCAAGCTTGCCCCCCAGTGAGGCAGCGAAGGAAGTTATGACATTTACAGCCTTACGGAATTTATGCGTAGTGAACAAATCAAAAGTAGTGCTCTTATTCAGCAAAACTTAGTGATAAAAATAGTAATAAATGCGTGAAAGAAAATTGGAACCACTGATAAATTTTTTTGAGGTTTGAGACATTCCAAGTGCACGAAACTTATTTGTTATCAAGATCTTGGAGCCTGTAGGCGCCTTTCCCAAGCCGTCCTACAACTCTGTGCGGGCGTTCCTAGTTGGCCCTAAGTTTGCTGTTTGCTGGGTCTTTCGTGTTACCCATAACCTTGTGGAGTACCAAGTTGTTGAGCTCAAATTCTCTTTGATGGATTCACTTGTTGTATGACCTGGACAGGATGAACTGATAGGAGACTAATCTGATCATCGTCCATTCTCTTTTCTTGTCGGTAAGGTCAAGCCCTATTGCCAAAACTTGGTCGGTTTCTCCTTACTCCATTAGTTGGGAGGTCGATCTCTAGTGGTATGACAGCTTTACCATACACAAGTGAATACGGAGTGACTCCTGTAGATTGGTACGACATGGTCCTATAGGCCCATAGGACCAGAGGTAGCTCTTCCACCCATTTGCCTTTGGCTTTCTCTAGTCGTTTTTTGATACCTCCTAGTATCGCCTTGTTTGAAGCTTCTACCTGCCCATTGCATTGAGGATATGCTACTAAGGAATAGTAGTTGTGGATCTTGTACTGTGAGCAGAAGGTCTTGAACTTGTTTTGGAATTGGGTCCCATTATTAGAGACGATTGCGTATGGGATGCCAAAATGCCAGATGAACCTCTCAACGTTATTCTCTGTGATTTTGGCAAGGGGTTCTGCTTCTGTCCGCTTTGTAAAGTAATCAGTGCCGACCATGAGGTACTTCCTTTCACCTGTGGCCTTTGGAAGGGGACCAATGATGTCTAAGTCCATTGAGCAAAGGACCAAGGGCTGGTGAGTAGCGTTAAGTCGACAATTGGGAGATGTGTGATCGGGGCAAATTTCTAGCACTTTTCGCAAGCTTCTACATATTTTTTCGCGTCTTCTTGAATGTAAGGCTACCAATATCCCTGAGATATACCTTGGTGGGCAATGGACATGCCCCCCAACATGGCTTCCATAGGTGCCTTCATGTATTTTGTATAGAAATTTTTGCATTAAGTTTGGGTGTACACACTTCAGGTAAGGACCGGTATAACATTTCTTGTAGAGCTCTTGCTTTGGCGAGAGTCAGAAACATATTGCTTTGATTCGTAGCTTGTGAGCTTCTTTTTTGACTTCGGGCTCTATACCCCCAGTGAGATAAAAGATGATTGGATCAATCCAACTAGGACCAAGATCTATCTCCAAAGCTTTCTCGGCTATTGCGATCTCAATGCTCGGGTATTCAATGGTATCCACATATATGGTTCGATGCTTATCTCTTGCAATTGCCGAAGCTAAACACGCCAAGGCATCTGCGTGCTTGTTCTACCTAGAATTGATGTGGGTCATTTTGACTTTCTTGAAGTTGGATAATTTTGCTCTAGACCTTTCGGCGTATACAGTCATCTTCTAATCACGAGTGGCGTACTCGCCATTGAGCTGATTGAGGATGAGTTGAGAGTCACAGTATATTGCCACGTACATTGCCCCCAGATTATATGCGCATTTGGGTCCATGAATCAGTGTCTTGTATTCAGCAATATTGTTTGAGACACTAAAATTCAAACGAATAGACTATTCGAAGTAACACCCGTCAGGTTCCACGATGACGATGATGACTCCAGACCCTTGAGAACATGAGGATCCGTCGACGTACAGTCTCCAATAGGGTGTTTGATCGGTCGTGAGTTATTGCTATGGTTCCTGTTCGAGCGGGCCAATTTCCAAGACCACTGATACTTCTTCGATCTATTCATGTGAAAATTCTACAACAAAGTCTGCCAAGACATAGCCTTTTATCGCAGACCTTGGAAGAAACCTAATATGATATTTCCCGAGCTCCATAGACCAAGTAGCCCCCCTACCCGACAGCTTTGCTCTTCTCAAGACAATGCTAAGGGGGTTTTTGGTTGGTACTTCAATCGTGTGGGATAGAAAGTAGTGTTGTAATTTTCTAGAAGATACCACTAGGGATAAGATCAACTTTTCTAGGGAGAGGTATCTTGTTTAAGAATCGAGCAGTGTCTTGTTCACGTAGTAGATGGGTGTATGCTCGCCATCTTTGCTTTTCAGCAATACTGCACTCACCGCGTGTTCTGATACGACAAGGTATAATGTCAGGATGTCTCTCTTCTCGAGAGTTATGATCAGTGGTGGGTTTGCCAAATAAGTCTTTTATCTCATGAAAAGCTTTCTCGCATTCTTCTCTCTAGGAATAGTTGGACTACTTTCTCAATAGTTGAAAGAATGGTCGACATCGGTCAGATGATCGGCTGATGAACCTGTTAAGAGCTACCACCATCCCAATTAACCTTCTATACTTCCTTCACGGTCTGGGGACTCTGGAGGTTCTACAAGGCTATGTGATCTGATCGGGATAGGCCTCTATATCCCTTCTGGTAACTAGATGTCCCAAAAAATTCCCTGAGCTAACACCGAAAGCACATTTTCTAAGCACCTTGAAGGTGTTGCGGAGATCGGTGATATGGTTCTCGGCTTCTCCAAATTTGACAACCATATCATCAATGTACACTTCCATGCTCTTCCCAAGCAGGCCTTTGAACATAAGCATAGTTAACCTCTGGTATGTTGCTCTTACATTCTTTAGCCTGAATGGCATAACTTTTTAGTAGAAAAGACCTCGCAGAGTTATGAAGGATGTTTTCTATTGGTCTGGTTCATACATGGCAATCTGGTGATATCCTCAATATGCATCCAGAAAGCTCATGCGCCTATACCCAACAGTAGCATCCACTAACTGATCTATCTTTGGTAGTGGAAAGCTATCTTTGAGATAAGTTTTGTTGAGGTTGGTGAAGTCTACGCATACCCTCCACTTGCCATTTTTCTTCTGAACTACCACAGTGTTTGACAATCACTCGGGGTAATAAATTTCTTTGATAGCACCAGTATCTAGTAGCCAATCTACTTTTTCTATTACAGCGTCGGTATGTTGAATAGCCAACCTTCTTCGTTTTTGCATCACTGACATGTGGATTGGATCCACGTTCAGTTGATGACATATAATATTCGTGCTCACCCCAGTCATCTCCCGAGCTGTCCAAGTGAATACATCGATATGTTCTTTAAGAACCTGAACCAGAATTTTCTCGTCCTGTTCAGATAATTCTTCTCTGATGAGAAAGTATCGTTCTGGATCTGACTCATGTGCCGATATCTGCTTGAGGTTTTCCACTACCCGATCGACTGGGTTACGTCTGATATCCTCTATCGTTGGCCGATCAGGGATCTCTTAGATTTCACGTGTTCGGCTTTGGGCTTGTGTTTTATGGAAGCTACATAACAGTTTCTCGCCATTGTTTGAGTTTTCCGAACATATTCGACCCCTTTTTGTCAGGAAACTTTAACATTTAATGATATGTGGAGTGGATTGAACCCATTCAGCGGAGCCAAGTCCTCCCTACGATCGCATTGTAGGCCAATGGCACATCCACAACTAAGAAGTCGGTGTCCAGGGTGACTTTTCCTGCCCATACAGGAATAGTAATGGATCCTAGGGGCCATATGGCCTCGGTGTTGAATCCTATAAGTGGCGTGTCAGCTTTCTGTAGATCCGCTTTATTAAACTTGAGTTTCTTGAAGGCATTATAGTACAAGATTTCTATTGAGCTGCCCTGGTCAACTAGAATTCTCTCTGTGTTGATGGTGCCGAGAAGTAGCATGATCACCATTGCATCATTGTGGGGATGGGTGACCTCCTCTAAATCTTTGTCAGAAAAGGATATCAGTATTTCTACCTTTGTCTCAGGCTCCTTCTATTTTTGCTCGAGATGTTGAACATGATGCTCGCGTCCTTCATGGTGTCGCTGGATTCGAACCTCCTTTTTGTCCAAGATTGGCGTCGCGGCATGTATGACATGGACGGTCGCAGTTGCCATTGCCTCCTCCTTGGAGGATTTCATGTCCATTGGTGCGGGTTGAATCTGTGGCTGCCCTTGGTCGGCCATAAACCGTTTGAGGTGTCCAACTTCAACTAGTTCTTCTAAAAACCGTTTAAGCGCCTTGCACTTCTCCGTGATGTGGCCATTGTTTCGGTGATAGCTACACCAATCTCTGTTCGGATCTCGCCTCACGGGTTCTCCCCCTGAGGCTGGCGGCCACTTCCAGAAGGGCTCATTTTTCAATGGCCAGATCAACTTGAAGATCAGGGTGTTAAAAATTGTCAAAATTGCTCTATACGCTTGTGGACTAGGTGGTTTGCGTTCTTTCCCTACTTGCGCTACTTTGGCCACTTTGGTTCTTGGCCTCTTTGTTGCTGGTTCAATTGCAGCACTCCTACGCACCTTGTTGGCATGTCAATCCATATCTCGTCCTCAAACTTTGCATACTTTTCCATCCTCCCCATCAGATCGGTAATGATGCTGGGTGGGTCAACAGTCAGGGATTCCCTCAACTGTTCTTGGGATGATAATTCCAGCCTAAAAGATTCTACTACATAGGCCTCTGTGCAGTCTCCGATCTTGTTATAAGTGGCCCGATACCTACTTTCATAGTGTCTTAGATCCTCATCGGATCTCTTTCTCAAAGCCAGAAGCATATTCACATACTTCTTCTGAGCTCAGTTGGCCACAAATCGTTTGAGGAACTGATCTGCCAGTTGTCTCCAACTAGTGATGGACCTAAGAGGGAGGGCCTGAAACCAATTCAGGGCTATCTCTCCCAAACTCAAAGCGAAAACCTTACATTATAGGCTGTTATGGCCCACATAAATCATGGAGTTCCCGAATTCTTTGATGTGCGTTATTGGATCTGTTCTCCCATTGTAGATAGAGAACTTTAGAGGAACAAACTTTTTGGGTAGGTCCTTCGTTTCGATCTGAACTAACAGTGGTGACACTGCCAATTGCCATATTTTTTATGATTTTTATCATCCTCTGGTCGATTCAATCCCAATTACTGATTCAACCATGCCCTCTATTGGAGCTACCACCGCATGATTAACATTTGGGACCATCCCTGCCTACTAGTTCAGCCAATCGCGCATGTCGATGAGCGGTTGTACTGGAGGCAGTCCGTCCACGTTTGAGAGAGCTTCGGCTTGCTGGTCCCCTCCTCGGGGTCTTTGAGTCTATTCGCGTTAGCTATCCCAACGTGAAGGGTCGGTCTTGGAACGTTCATCACATCCTGATACAGCTTGCCGAGTCGGATCTCTTTGTTTGCGGAGATTTTAATTTTCTCTCTACATACGGCGTATATAACGCCTCATCTATTCAATCTCCTGATTTCGCCTTCAGACCTGATCAATGTTACTATTTTTCTCGTCTCAGCGAGATCCATCATGAGTGTGGGATCCTCTCCCTCCCTCATTTCGGGTTTGTGTTTGAGATTTGTCTCTTGTTCTTGACCTCTCTACTTCTCGTGGAGGATTAGGACACTATTCTACCGGAGCCAATGGAAATGTTGCCTATGGCAGGGGAGCCATTGGTGGTGTGACTGGTGGCAGAATGGTAGGAGGCAACGCCTGTTCTCCATACTGCCCCCCGACTAGCTTCGGGGGTGGGACATCAGGAACTTCTTTTCTGGGTCCTTTCGCTTTCTAGGGAATCGGAGGAGGGGACTTAGACCTATCCTTCCCGTTGTGTTCTTTTCCCTGATCTTTCTTAGGTGTTTCAGCCATGAGTTTTTAGCTTTTCCACAAACAGTGCCAATTGTATAGGGGTAATTTTCTCAATCAAGATGGAAACCTAATACCTTACTATCCAGCAGAAACAACGCTTTCAATTTGGTGACCTGTGATATGCAAAAACAATAAATCGTCAAAGAGTCCTCTACCGCTGTGACAGAAGACACTTTGATAATTAAGTCAGGCAAAACTCACAGGATGATCAATAACTCAGGCCAATATTCTCTATTAGCAAGTGAAATTATGCACAAGTTAAAATGTACCTTTTTCCTTAACGTGGAGCTCTATTTATAGATTTTTCATTAATTCTAATTCTCTTAGGATTCTAACTGGAGTAAAGTGTCTTCTGATTGGTTACTAATGAGATAACTCTTTACAAGCAGTTATCTTCTATCATCAGAGTTTTATTTAATTAATACTTTTCGTATTAATTAAATTGGTCGTGGACTTCTCATCAATATCTGTTAGAACTGTATCTTAACTTATTCGGGATTCTGTCTTATCTCGGAATAACAGTCACTCGTCGCCTTTCTCAGGTCGATGGTATCTCGGTCTACCCTTCTTAGGTCAGCAAGATGTTGGGCCACCTTTACCAGATCGGTTGATTACCAAGCCATCTTTCTCAGATTGACTAATCGTATATTCAATCTTCTCGGCTCGAATAATATACAGATAACCTTTCTCAGGTTGGCCATACCATCACTTGATCGACACATATATCCTAATGTATCTATAATTCTTAGCCGAACTCAAATATTTATCCCAAGAAGAATTTATGTATTTCTAAATTATATTTTTTCATCGTCACTTGGCATAATAGAAATCATTATATAAGCTTACTTTATACAAAACAACGTGAAAAGGTCATAAGAAATGGGGCACCTCCACTCTGTCCTGTCCAATGCATTTTTGGACTCGTTACAATAATCGAAACCACTTATTTTTTATATATAACTCATGAGAACGTCAAGTAAGTCACAAATTATATTGATCGGCTATTAATTATTATGATTTGAGAAGATCATTATGTTGAGAAAATCAAAATTTTTATTTTGGTGAAGATAAATGTGTTTCAATAACGTATTGATCGATACTGAAGGTGCGCACGGATGCACCAACAAAACGTCTTAATACGAGAGATGGAATGAGTAGGAATAGTCAGAATGAGAATGTGGACCACATTGCTTGTAGGGAGAAGATTTAGGAAAATAACAACTGGTCCCCTGGTTGATCTCTGTTTTGACAAAATAAACAAAGGAATTAGTTGGTGCACGTAAATGGGGACCAAATCAATACTCGTCCTTGGGTCACATTTGGTTGAGGGAATATTTTTTGACTTTTAGTGTAGAATGATGATAAGTTAAATAAGGCTCAAAACTGAGTAGAAAAACTCCAACCAGATTATTTGTGTATA
>JABCMJ010000120.1:0-13394 GCA_014822125.1 Arbutus unedo
TACGGTGTGCACCTCCTATTTTTTGACCAAATTTTGATGATCAAAATCGTTCAATGTATTTAAAATATATTTTTAAGAGTACCTATAGGAAATGGATTTAAAATAATATCAAGAAGGGTTTGATCTAAATAATTTTTTATAAATGCTGATAGAAATAATTTTATGAAAAATTGAATAGATTAAGCATTTTCGGATATTATTTTGAGTTGATTTCTTGCAGATACCCTTAAAACATGTTTTAAACACATTGAACAGTTCGGATCATTATAATTTGATCAAGAATTAGGAGGTTCGCACCGTAGCAAAATAAAGGATTCCTTATTAGAAGCTCTCTCTCTCTCTCTCTCTCTCTCTATATATATATATATATATATATATATCAAGGAAAGCGGACGACGATCTAGAGTCCCCACTAGCCGTGCCACTATCAACCATCCATTCAGACGAGTGGATACTAGATTCAGGACGTTCTTATCATATGTGCCCCAATAGGGGTTGCTTATTGAGTTTTCAATAGCTCGATGTAAAAGTTGTTTTGATAGGCAATGACAATACATGCAAATCACAAGGGAAAGACACAATTCGAATGAAAATGCATGATGAGACAGTCAAAGTCCCTATAGATGTTTGGTATGTTCCGAACTTGAAGAAAAATCTCATTTTTTGAATGCCTTTGATACGAAGGACTATAAAGTTACAATAGAAAGTGGAGTCATAAAGGTGGCTCGAGGGGAACTCCTGGTCATAAACGGCAATAAAAAAGGAAACATGTATTTCTTGGACGGGAGCATAGTCATTGGGAGAGCAACCATGTCTAGCAGCTCAGACGACAATGATGCCTTCAGACTCTGGCACATGTGCTTTAGACATACTGGCGAGAAGGCTTTGCAAAGATTGATAAGGCAAGGTCTATTGAAAGGGGTCAAGACCGAAAAGGTTGGCTTCTGCAAGTACTGTGTCAAGTTTGGCACTAGAGTTCACAACACGAAGGGGATTTTAGATTATGTTCACACAGATGTTTTGGGGCCTATCAAGAATGCAACCTTGTGAGGCAAACGTTAGTTCGTGACTTTCATTGATGAATTTCTCTAGACAGGTATGGGTATATCCCTTGCGCCACAAAAATGAAGTTCTCGATATTTTCATCCAATGGAAGAACTTGACTGAGGCACAGATCAGAAGAAAGATCAAGATGTTGAGATCAAATAATGGTGGTGAATACAAATCAGATCTATTTCTACAATTATGCAAAGATTAAGCGATAGTCAAACACTTCATGGTTGCGGGGACGCCACAACAGAATGCATGAATCAGACTTTGGTGGAGAAAATTTAGTATTTGTTGTCGAATGCTGGGCTCACTAAGGCATTTTGGGGCAAAGCGATAAAATATGCATGTATACCTTTAGCAACAATTGGTGGGAAGACTCCTTTGAAGGTATGATTTGTAAAATCTATTTTAAATTACGATATGTTGCATTTTTTTGGATGCCTTGCATACTATCAGGTGACCAAGTCAAAATTGAATTCTAGAGTCAATAAAGCTATTTTGTGGGGCTTTACTTTTGATGTAAAAAGATGTAAGCTCTGGTGTCCCAAGTCAAAGAAAATTGTTATAAAGTCAAGCAACATTTTGGTTGATAAGTAGTGGAATCCAGAAGTATCAGACTTTGGCTTAGCCATCAATTTATTTAATTAGTTAATTTTTCTTTTCTTTTTTACTCATCTCAACGAGAACAATTGAAAGAAAATAAAAAAATAATCTAATGTTGATAAAAGTTTAGGAAAAATAAAAAAAATTAACAAAACTCTTAAAAAAATTGTTTTACGAGAGAGAGAGAGAGAGAGAGAGAGAATGAAATGAGATTCGTGAGGGGGGAGGTGTTTAAATCGTTACTTTATTGTAATTTCTGTGCTGACATTATCGATTCCGTCACCTAACTAACGGCTGCCTAACAACAGAAGAGGTTAGTTAGTGCTTCCAAAAATTATAAAGGAAGTGGGGTCAGACAAAATTTGTTGGATCAGATGGGGAAGCAGAAAAATGAATAGATAGTGTCTATAAATGTTAGAAAACCCATGAAAAAGTATATGAATTTACCTTAATAATAATAAGGGTAAATTAATCTAATAGTCCCTGTAATTTAGACTTAATGTTATTTTCGTCCCTATTATTTAAAATGACTCGATTTTAACCTTCAATTTATATTTTTATGTCAATCAAGAGCAATAGATAACTTCTGTTTCTTTTTTCTAACGGAAAGTCATATATTAACTTATTTCAAAGGTATTTTGGTAACTTAAGGTCTCCATTTCTCTTATATACGATTGTGTCTCTATTGTTAACATAAAGTTAGCATTTTTTTAGGGCATTTTGGTAACTTAAGTTATTTTTAATTTTCTCATAACCCCCCCCCCCCCCCCCCCCCTTCTCTCTCTCCCAACTAAACCCTTTCTCTTATTATTCTGGTACTAAATCCCTCACCATTGAAGGTATAGGAGATTGCCCTTCCTCTCCAAAGAATGAATAGCTCAAATCTGCACTGAGTAGCTATATTTGCAGTTCTATCTCTAGCCCTTTTTTAATTTGCTAAGACATAAAACTCCTTTCTCTTGAAATGAATATGGAGGAATTTCCTTTTCTGACAGATTCGAGGAATCCAAAGCAATTGAAAACCTCATAGTTAGGAGAAACAACCCGTAATAAAGCAACCGACATCTTGAGCTTGAAATGAAACCTGATGCTACAAGCACTTCTGGAATTATCTTTCTCCCCTTTAGTGCAAAACCCATTAAAGTTTATCTGCTTTTGAGCAAGGTGTTTATTTTGTACTAAAATAAATCCCGTAGATCATAGTTTTGGCGGTTCAATCGGAGTAGTAGTTTGAAATGCGACGACAGCGACGGTTATGGGTGGAGCTTATGTTCTCTGCTGCTGCTATTGTGAGGCCATTCAAATGGGTTTGCGGCAGGTTTGAAGTGATCGTCGTCGTCGAAATTATCGAAGCAGAATTCGCAAAGGAAGTCATTCTCGAGATCTTCGAAGTCACCGATGACACCATTCTCTGGTAGTAATTACCAGAAGCTGTGGTGGATTAAGGGCTACGAGAATTACGAGAATGGTGTTCGAGTCAATCCAAATTTGAATGTTCCTTCTGGTACTTATCACGTGGAATTGGCATTGGGGCCTCTGGAATGATAATGGATTGTTAGGGTTTGGATGAGGTATGTGACGGTGGGGAATGGAGTATAGGAAGAATATGTTTAACATTTAACTCAACTTTAGAGAGAGAGAGTGTGTGTGTGTGTTTTAGAGAGAGAATTAATAGTGTTTTTGAAAGTTAAACAAGAAAACCTCCTTAAGTTACTAAAATACTCTTAAAACAAGTCAATATTTGATTTTTCATCAAAAAAAAAAAGTAACGGAAATTATTTATTATTTTTAATTAACAGAAAAACATAAATTGAAAATTAAAATTGAATTATTTTAAATAATAAAAACAAAAATAACATTAAATCCAAACTACAAGAATTATTAGAGTAATTTACCCTAATAATAATGCCCTGCCTATATTTCTCTGGCACATGCCTATATTCCGAGGCACATGTTTTTGCACCCTGCAGTACAATGTCTCAAATCTTTCTGCCAAAAAACAAACCCACATGTATTATATGGCAACTATTAAATGCCTTTTGGGACCATTGCTCTTCTTCATCCATTTGAATATGATTATGTTGCACCAAACAAATATGCTCCACATATTCCTTCCTACTACTAACACATCAAATTATATATTATATTTATGTAATATTTACTAATTTAAACATTCATAAAAATTTATGAGATTCGCTTTTATAGTACTTTATACTTAAAATGACGTGCTACGTAGACATGATGTACCATTTGATGTACAATTTGAGAAAGTTAACGTAGATCGTTGTTTAGACTAAATTTATTATATTTTTAAGAAAGTTATTCTTTTTAGCAGTCAACATAATATTCGTCTCGATAAAAGAAATAAAAAATATTAAATTATTGACCGAGTTTGTAAAAGTTCGACAAAGATTAAAAATTAAGACCAAAAAATTGTTTTCTTTATTATTTAAATTCGTAGTCATATATAGTTTTTTACTTCTTAGATTCTTCTCGTAAAAAGTTAATTAATCTTAAAATTTTGACCCATTTAAAAAAAAAAAAAGACAGTTTTACTAAATTTATGGTAGAGGGGAGGCGTCCTGAATAAAGTTTCTCCCTATCATCTTTAATTTTTCGAGGTCCTGATAAATTATTGGATACTTATAGAATATTATGTAACATTGTTTACATGATACTATCCAAGGATGGAGCCAAGCTCGGGAGAATAAGTGGTTCTGCAAATTTTCTTGAATTTGTTAATACGATGCTAGTAGTTTATTTTTCCGAGCATCAAACTACATAGATTCGCCACCGCTAAGTTTTCTCTGCACAAAAAAATTTAAATCCTTGTCATTTAGCTTTTGCTTCTTAAATAAGCCAGAAATTAACGGCAAAAATCTATTTTTAGTGGTATTGTTAGCATTTTGAAAAATGTGAGGTATAAATTGAGAAAAATCAAACTTCACATATGAACTTAAAGCGATATCTTCTTTTAGCAAAGAAAATATAATTGAGACTAAGGAAAAAAAAAAGGAAAAATACTACTATTTCATGAATGATGTGAGCATATTGATACATGTTTATGAATTTTTGTGCTTTTTAATTCTCTCAAAGATTTGCTTCTCCTCTAAATTTATAGTGACTTTGCCAATTTTAATATATATAATAGAACGCATGTTTCAGTTAACACTTCAACACTAATTTGCGCAATAGAATGGAGGAACTAATTATTATTTTTGGCATGTTACCTTATCTCAAATATTAAAAAAGACATTGTTGAAGTTAATGCCAATTTTAATCTGACAAGTTCAATAATAAGAAAATGACAGTAACTCGATTAAAATACATTACTTTAATAGATATGTATTGAGTTAACATTATTCTTTTAGGAAAATTAGTTAAAATTCTAAATCTGAGGTTAATTAAATTTATTTTTTATATTTCTGCATAAGATAACATCAGATAAGTTTATCTGTTTTAATTTGTACTCTATATTTTGACATAATATAAAAAAAGATAATGTTATCTGTTGTAAGTTAACTTATGTATTTATGCACAACATATTAACAAATAATGTTATTTGTTGTAATTGTATCTATGTATCTCTACATGATAGTGAAAACACAATAATAAACCAAAACATATAAGGTTATTTGTTATAATTTTTGTACACCAATCTTTTTGTATTTATTTTTTATTGATTATTGGTTCATCTCGATAAAAAATTTTAAAAAAATAAAAATATGTTCAATAATTAAAAATTAAAAAATATAAAAAATAAATCAGAATGTAATTTTTGCCCTCACGACATTTTAGTATACTAAGTTTTTTGTAACTTTTTATTTTCTCTTAATTTTTTTATTGATTATTAGTTCGTTTCAATAAGACATTTTAAAAAATTAAAAATTATGTTTAAAAATTAAAAAAACTTTAAAAATGTGAAAAATAAGTCAAAATATGATTTTTTAATAATTATCGTGGCTTTTGTATTCTCAATTTCTTATTAATTATATTTAAATTGATAATGCTTTAATTTTAATATTATATCGACGTAATAGTACGTACAATATATAACCTTTATATGAATGAGATAGAAGCCAACAGACAAAGTTATCTAATACCATTTTGACATAGTTAAAACACAATAATAAATCAAAGCAGATAAGATTATCTGTTGTAATTTGTACTCTATATTTTGACATAATATGAAAACAGATAACGTTATCTATTATAAATTGGCATCTGTATTTATATATAACATATGAACAAATAATATTATTGCTGTAGTTTCATCTTGTTTTCTCTGCATAATAGTGAAACTACAATAATAAACCAAAATAGATAAGGTTATTTACTATAATTTGTTTTATGTATTTCTGCAGAAGATAACATCAGATAAGATTATCTGTTTTAATTTATACTATATATTTTGACATAATATAAAAACAGATAATGTTATCTGTTGTAAATTGACCACTGTATTTCTGCATAATATATCAATAGATAATGTTATCTGTTGTTATTTCATCTTTGTATCTCTGTGTGATAGTGAAAACACAATAATAAATCAAGACAGATAAGATTATCTGTTATAATTTGTTTGTTATATCTCTGCATAAAATAACATCAAATAAGATTATCTGTTCTAATTTGTACTATGTATTTTGACATAATATAAAAATAAATAATGTTATCTATCGTAAATTACCTATGTAATTTTGTATAACAAATCAACATATAATGTTATTTGTTGTTATTTTATTTTTGTATCTCTACATAATAGTAAAAAGATAATAATAAACTAAAACAGATAAGATTATCTGTTGTAATTTATTTTCTGTATCTCTGTACAAAATAACATCAGATAAGATTATTTGTTTTAGTTTGTACTCTGTATTTCAACATAATATAAAAACAGATAATGTTATCTGTTTTAAATTGACCTCTATATTTATGCATGACATATCGATAGATAATGTTACCGGTTGTAATTTTATTTTTGTATCTCTGCATAATAGTGAAAATACAATAATAAACTAAAACAAATAAGATTATCTGTTATAAGTTGTTCTCTGTGTCTTTGCATAAGATAATATCAGATAATGTTATCTGTTATTATATTCATGTCTTTAACAGAAATAAAGAGATTAACAACAATTAGAACAGATAATGTTATGTGTTGTACTGAAATGGTATTTGTGTTTTTATTCTTTATGTTCTTAATAGATAATTTTATTTGTGTTTTTATTCTAACGGATGATTTTATCTATTTTGAAATATTCATGTCTCTCTATTTGTCCTAACTTGATTATTTTTAAGCACATTTTGTCTCTTTTTAATTTTTTTTGCATTTATTATTTTGTCTAGATACAAACTTAAAAAGTATAAAATCATGTCAAAAAATTTAAAAAAAAATCACTAAAAATGACAAATAAGTACAAAAATATCATGTTTTTAAATTATTTGTCTTTTCTGATTTTTTTTTAAATTTGGATAACTATCTATAATTTTTCTGAAACCTCTCGTCGAAACGAACTAATAGTCCACAAAAAATTGATGAAAGACAAAAAATTACAAAAAACAGTCATATAAGGACAAAAAAATAATCAAATAATAAAATCAATATTTTTATTTGTAATCTTTATGTTATCTGATTATTTTTTTGTCATTATTTGAGATTTTTTACAATTTTTTATTTTGCTTCAATTTTTTTAATGGTTATTGGTTCGTTTCGACAAGAGATTTCAGAAAAATATAAAATTACGTCCAAAAACTAAAAAAAAAGAATCATAAAAGGCAAAAAAATAAATCAAAATGACGTTTGTTTAGACTTATTTTTAGTCTTTAGTGATTTTTTTTTAATTTTGAACATATTTTTATACTTGTTAGATTTTTATTATCGAGATGAACCAATATTCGCAAAAAATTAATGTAAAAATAATAAATACAAAAAAAGAATGAATAGAAATAAAAGAACTTACTATAGAGTATAGTAAAAATATTTTTGTCTAATTTGATACAATGGACTTTAAGTGTTAAGATTTATTTTCATGTATTGATGATATTAAAAATTATCCACTAATGACTTTTAGCCTAAAGACCCAAATAAATAATATTATCTGTTGTAAATTACTTATGTAATTATGTATAACAAATTAACATATAATGTTATTTGTTGTTATTTTATTTTTGTATCTCTGCATAATAGTAAAAAGATAATAATAAACTAAAACAGAAAAGATTATCTGTTGTAATTTATTATTTGTATTTCTGCATAAAATAACATCAGATAAGATTATCTGTTTTAGTTTGTACTCTGTATTTTAACATAATATAAAAATAAATAATGTTATCTGTTTTAAATTGACCTCTATATTTATGCATAACATATCAATAGATAATGTTATCGATTGTAGTTTCATTTCTGTATCTCTGCATAATAGTGAAAACGCAATAATAAACTAAAACAAATAAGGCTATCTGTTATAAGTTGTTCTCTGTATCTTTGCATAAGATAAGATCAGATAATATTATCTGTTGTTATATTCATGTCTTTAACAGAAATAAAGACATTAACAACAATTAGAACAGATAATGTTATGTGTTGTACTGAAATGGTATTTGTGTTTTTATTCTTTATGTTCTTAATAGATGATTTTATTTGTTTTTTTATTCTAACGGATGATTTTATCTGTTTTGAAATATTCACGTCTCTCTATTTGTCCTAACTCGATTATTTTTAAGCACATTTTGTCTCTATTCAATTTTTTTTGCATTTGTTGTTTTGTCTTGAGGTAGACCTAAAAAGTATAAAATCATGTCCAAAAACTTTTTAAAAAATCACTAAAGATGACAAATAAGTACAAAAATATCATATTTTTGAATTATTTGTCTTTTTTGAATTTTTTTCAAATTTGGATAATTATCTATAATTTTTCTAAAAGCTCTCGTCGAAATGAACCAATAATCCACAAAAAGAATTGATAAAAGACAAAAAACTTACAAAAAACAGTCATATAATGACAAAAAAATAATCAAATAATAAAGTCAACATTTTTACTTGTAATCTATATGTTATCTGATTATTCTTTTGTCCTTATTTGAGATTTTTTACAATTTTTATTTTGCTTCAATTTTTTTAATGATTATTAGTTCATTTCGACAAAAGATTTCAGAAAAATATAAAATTACGTCCAAAAACTAAAAAAAATAATCATAAAAGGCAAAAAAATAAATCAAAACGACCTTTGTTTGGACTTATTTTTAGTCTTTAGTGATTTTTTTTAATTTTGAACATATTTTTATACTTTTTAGATTTTTATTGTCGAGATGATCCAATATCCGTAAAAAATTAATGTAAAAATAACAAATACAAAAAAAGAATGAATAAAAATAAAAAAACCTACTGTATTTTCATGAATTAATGATATTAAAAATTGTACACAAAGGACTTTAGCCTAAAGACCCTATTTTTTTGGCACTATATGAACGTGTATGACAAATATCATTAATTTAATAGATAGATAAATATTCACCAAAGAAAATTTTGGCTCTCTCCCTGATATTATCGGTCATTAATAAACATATATTATGTAGATAACTATTTATCTCTCAACAATCCATCCATGCTTTTACAAATTTTAAAGCCAATATTACCCTTGTCGCAAAAAAATATATTAAAAAAACCTTTTTCTTTATAATTTTATCCAAGTTGGGTATAAACGTGTATGCACATTTTCCACATTTTCATAATAAAAAAATAATTTGGCCTCGTCTCTCTTTCATTTACTTGTTTTTCTTTTATCAACTGGAATATGTGTTTTTTAAACATTCAAGAAGGGATTATAGTCTTGAACTTTTTTTCTCTCCATGTATTGATGAATCATCCCAATTTATTTCTCACAACTTATTAAAGTAATTAAATAATAATAAATAATATTAATGATATATCATTTTACTTTTAGATTAACAACACTAAAAATATAAAAAAAAATACTAAAATACTAAAATTTGATACTGAATTGCATTACAGAAACTCACCCTTTAAATTTTGAAGAGCAATAGTAAAGTATAATTTTGATATAGTTTTTACGATCTGTTTGTTAATTGTCAAAATTTTAAAAGAAATATTATAAACATAATAAAAAGAAAAAGAGAAGAAGAAATTTATTAGGAAGAATGCATCCTTATAGATGCTCTAATTACCCCTATGTCCCAATGGTCACATGTTTCCACCGGCCAAGACAGTCAAAAAGCATCCACAGTCTCATTCCACGTTTTTCTCCCCTTATTTTGTAAATGTCACTAACACTCCTTATATTCTATTAGAATCACACTCTGTGTTCCTGTCTTCTTTGAAATCACAATGACACCCCTCTATCAAAAGCTGCAGTCTAAGTCGGTTAATTCGTCCACCGCTCTTCCCCTCACTCAATCACACCTAGTGAAGTTACCAAAATACACTCAAAATATATTAAAAAATACTCACATTCATCACATGTCGTATTGTTATCAAATTTTGAAAAAAAGATGACTGACACTACTCATTTAAACCCCTTTCGATTATGTTGTTTGGATTTTATTCTCGAAAAAATACTAAAAATTTACTGTTAACTTAAAAGATTATTCCATAATTAACCGTGAACTCAAAATTTACAAAATAAAATTTCGTATTTTATCCTAAAAAATAGATTGTTACAAATAAGCTTGAATTTACTTGTCTTTTTAACAAAAAAAAATGGGTTATTTACTTGAATATTTTTTAATTTTAAAATATTTTACAAAAAAAGGAAGGATTATGAAATATTTTAAACACCAAAAGTTTAAATTTTGAGTTATTGTAAAAATGAATGGTTTGTAAAAATAGATTGTTGTAAATAAGCTTAAAATAAGAGGGTAAAATACGTTTAAACTTATTTGTAACAATCTAATTTTGTGGAATAAAATATAAAATTTATTAACGAAATTTTATTTTACAAATTTCAAGTTCACGCATAATTCCAGAATAATCTTTCAAGTCCACAATGAATTTTTAGTATTTTTTCGAGAATAAAATTCGGACAACACGACCGAAAGGAGTTCGAATGTGTAGTGTCAGTCACTTTTTTTCTTCAAAATTGAACAGCAGTAGGACATGTGATGGATGTAAATATTTTTATATGTACTTGGGGTATATTTTGGTAACTTCATCATGTGAGTGAGTGAGGGTGTATTTTGATAAATTTGCCGGACAAATTAACATAGTTAGACGGCAGCTTTTGGCAGAGGAGGAGGTGGTGTATTGTGATTTCAAAGAATACATGGGTACAGAATGTGTTTCCAATAGAATATAAGGGGTGTTAGAAAAATCTATCCTATTTTTTTTTCTTTTTTGTTTTAGTCGTACAAACTACAAAGGTATTTACTATCGGTGAAGGTGACAGACGGACCCCTCTTACCTTCCGCATTTAATGGAGTGACTATGATGCCTTCTCGCCGTCCGTAGATTTTTTCTATAACTCGTGATATTTGGATAATTCACGTGCGTTTCATGGCAATAGCCTGATCTTTTGAGAATTAATCTTATTTTTTAATGGCAATAGCCTGATTTAAAACTACCGTGATCTTGGTAGAATTAATCAAGGTTATTAATACCGTATTATATTGGTCGATACCGGATGTTACGTATAGTTTTGACATAAAAATAATATCAAATATTCTTAATATCGTATTGTTCTAAATACCGGTTGATACTGGTATATATATCTATACTATATATTATGACAGGATCACTTTTCGTGAGAATCGTCTTGAGCGCAACAAGTGTCAAAAGTTAATTAATTTGTGATCAAACTTTATAAGTACAACATGTCACTTTATACTAACAAAAATATTGTATGAATTTTTTTTTAAATTCAAATTCAAAATCTTACCATATTTCATATATGATATTTTTTTTATAACTTTCTCTACTTATCTATATTTACACACATAAACATGTAATTTTTATTTTTATTATTTTAAGAAATTGCACAAAAATTAATTTTTAAAATGGAAGTACAAATAAATAGACTCATTCTAATATACAAAACAAATTTGATAAACAACTTCTTACAAACAAATAAAGATATAATTATATCACTTTTCATTATCCATGATTTTGATTTTTAAAAAAAATATCACTTCTTTTTTTAACTTTTTTATTTTTTATAAATAAATATTATAATTAAAACTTTAAAAATTATACGAATAACAGTCAAGATAGATTTTAAAACAACAAAGTGTTTGCTATTATTTATGAAGTTGTGAATCGACTGTACTGTTGTCACAGAATACGTCTGGATTAAATTAAGTGAGTTGAAATTATGTTTTAATTAACTCATCATAAGCATGTTAATATTTTTCTGCTCACTGTAAAATCATTCATGTTTAAAATCAACGAATTAGCTAATTTTCTAAACAATTTTGATTTGGTCAGTTAAATAAGCCGACTGTTAAAAATAAATTCAAATAAGGTAAAATAGAAAGACAAAAATGATTAAAATAAATTCCTTCTTAGATATTCTTTTTTAAATTTAAAATAAAAAATATAAAGAGATCACATAATGTTGAAAATAAGAGCAACAAAAGTGAGGGATTAAATTAAGTATATATGAATTTTGTTAGATGAGTAGTATTTATCCTTTAATATTTCTATGGCACATTGAGTTGGATAATATACAAATTACTAAATTTTATTTGCATTTATACTCACCTCTTGAAGTTAAATTAGATAAAAATCTTAATTATTCTACAAATTCATAATTTTATAAAAATTTGAAAGTATCTTAGTTGAAACTTTTATATGCTTCTTACCTAAAGTTTTAGATAGACAGTTGATAATTTATTTTTTAACTAATATGTATTTAATTAATAAAATTTTTATTTTTATTTTTTGCATATAAGGTTGATTTTTTTTTTAAATTATAGTATAGTTAGATAAATATTACGTTAACTAATTTTGTAAAAATTATATTTATTTCGTTAATCTATACCAATAAAATATTGAGACTATTTTTATGGTAAAATGATGGAGAAAGTAATTCATAATCAGACAGTCTCTCTTTCAAAAGTTATTCTTATTTACTAACTTAAACTATTACAGTTCTGGAATTTGATATTTTATTTTTATTTTTTTACAAGAATTAAATAAATACTTGATCAAATTAGTTTAATTATTAAGATACTAATTTTAATATTTAAATATAAAATAGAGTTTAAATTAGATATTGAAGATGTTTTAAATTGCACATGCTGTGAAAACTACACGCTTTACATTTGTGCCGTAAGAATTTATTATTAAAATTTTAAGAAAAATATAAACTAGCATGGAAAAAAAATTTCATTTTACTTTACACGTCCCGTGCATAGCACGGATTTTTGCGCGCGCGTGTGTGTGTGTATATACATATATAGATAGAGATAGAGAGAGAGAGAGAGAGAGAGAGAGAGAGAGAGAGAGCGCTTCTATTGAGGAATCTCTCATTTTACTAAAATGAGGACCTCATATTTTCTGATTAAATATTAATTATCGGAACCGTTTAATGTGTTTAAAACATATTTTTAAAAATACTTGTAAGAAATAAGTTCAAAATATTATCGGGAATAACTTGATTGAAATAATTTTTCATAAAATCGTTCCTGTAAGCATTTATGAACAACTGCTTAGATTAAACCCTTCTGATATTTTGTTGAATCGATTTCTCACGGATACCCTTAAAAACATGTTTTAAACACATTGA
>JABCMJ010000123.1:0-13218 GCA_014822125.1 Arbutus unedo
AAATTTTAAATTCCAAACAAATTAAAATCTCCCCCCCCCCCCCCCCCACAACAAAAAATATAAAACTGTAATTTGTTTTCAAGAGAACGGCTTAAAACTCACTCAAGGCCCATGTATGAGAACAAAGCGAATATATCACTATTGTTAGAAAAATTAAAGGAACAATTATTAATATTTTTCATTCCTTAAATCAAAACTTCAAAAATCAATTTTTATATACTTTGCCATTTTTTCGACAGTCAAGTTTTTTTTTCCAAGATGACGCAGGCATGAGATCAAATAAACATCCAAACCAAGACATGTTCATTCTAATCATATTGCCAGTACTTTCGCAACATTAACCTCATCATGTACATGACATTATTTCATTTCTTACTTACATAACAACATGCCTTATTTTGTGCTTGGTATCTTATTTCAAATTGTTATGATGCGATGCTCATTGTGTAAATTAAACTATGAACTTATGTTAGGAATGCGACATGATTAAAACATCGATCATTGCAAACCCAGTCTAGATTGACATGGTCTTAATCACTCATGCGTTTTTTTAATGAAACGAGAAATCTTTTGAAAGATCATTGGCCTTGTGACATGAGATGTGAAAATATTGCAAGGGAGGCATGTTAAGATGTCTTTAGCCGTGATGTGGATTTTAGCTGAACTACGTCTGGTACGACCGAACTGTGTCTTGGAACCGAGTCAATCACGCCTCATATATTAAGTCAAGTTATGTAGTGAGCCAGTTATATTCATTAGCCATGTCGTGTCTTCTTGAAAATAAAACCATAGTTGAAAAGTTAATTAGAATTTTTATATCAAGGCACGACACGTGTGGGCATAACGCTCAGGAGCATAACGATAAGAAACATGGGATACAGAAGTCGATGATTAGGTATGTAAGCGTCGAATACAAGCTTCAGCTTAGAAATCGGGGACCATATCAGTCGGGAACATCATGACACTGATTTGGAAATGGAGTTTGACTTATGGGCAACGCTGATGTTGACCTGAACTTGGGATTTTAAAATGAACTTTGGATATTTACGAGTCATGGTTAGACACGTATCAAGATCTAGAGTGAGTATTAGAAAGTGGACTTGGACTTTCATCCCGCACTTTATATTCTGATTATTTACTGTTGATATTGCTTCTGCTTATTCATTATCATTGTTCAAGGCCTATTCATGCATTATTCGTTGTGTGACATAAATTGGGTTACAAGTAGATTTTTATTAATAAGCTTTTGTCGCTCATGGTACAACTCTTTCCTATCCCTACTTTTCACGCCATATGTCGATGATGACGCAACCGAGCCATCTTATCCAGCCACTAATGATGGCACCTTTGACGACAATGTCATAACACCATGGTTTAGCTAGCTTATGTCAAGCTCTATTTATTTTTGTATTAATGTATTTTCATTTCAACTATGAAATTGAAACTTATTTTATTAATGAAAAATGTAGTCTTTTGTTGTTAATCTTTTATTTAACGTCTTTAAGAATTCAAGGCGTTATAAAGTGATATCAGAGCTCTAGGTTTCTTTTACTTCAGACATAAGGGTAAATTGGGTAGATCACATTATGATTGTTGTATTTACTAGGTAGTTATTAATATGCACTTATTATTCTTATCCGATGTTACATATGATAAGTCTAACGCATATACTTATATTCCTTGTAAATGTCGTTCGATTTAAATTTTGATCCTGTGGAGCATTACCTGGTTGACTTTTTCGAGGATAAGTTACCTGACGATCTTGCACTTATTCATGTGCCACCACCAGAGATCACGACACCACTACCACTACTAGAGGATGACCTACCATTGTTGGTATGGCATGTCGAGGACGATGCAAACAACGACATAGATGATAAGGATGCTAAGGAGGACAACCCTAACATGGATAATGAGGATGATGACTTTGATGATCTGACTATGGTCCATGCTGAGGAGCTAGTGATAGAAGAGATAGATGCCAATGGAGAAGAGCCCCAAGAGGAGGAGCCAAAGAGTGATGTTGAGCATCCCCGAAACCTGAGCCAACTGGAGTTCATATGGACGTTGCCAGTTGGAGCACTTGGGAGAGATTCAAGTGACATGAACCAAGCACCATGGTGTATGTGGAGGTGCTTTGAGAAGGTTGAGGCTACTTGGGAGCACGAATACTTGCTCCAGCATGATTATCTCTATCTGTTCTTTACCTGAGCAGATATTAGGAGGGTAGTGTTAGGGTGCATTTTGCGATCATCAGAGAATATATGTAAACATCCTAGTCGGATAGGGTTTTTTGCATTGCATATAGGCTTTGCTATTTTTCTGTATACATGCATGATTTAGATGTACTCGGATGACATGATCGGATATGTATTATGGTTCTATTATTAACGGAAGGAAAACTTTCATCACTTATTTTGTCCCTAAACTCTAGCATGTTATTTAACTTTATATGGTTGAGACAAAAAATAGAACTAACACAGGACACCAGGCCGAACCCAGCAGTGCACATGCTAACCCGCCCCCTTCGCCACCTCCATATGCAATACCTGACTTCAACAATTTTAACTAGTTCGGTAGGAGATCCATCATATCCATACGAACAAACCAGCACAGGTAGCAGTGGTTGCCCTAAGTACTATGACCCCAGGAAAGGGGGGACAGGGAGCAGAATTTCAGCAAGACATTTTCCTATCTATCCATCTTTCGGTAATTACTTAGAAGTCTTCCGCTCATTGAGCCGGTCCCCGGAAAAGGTATGGAAAAGGCTTTAGAGCAGCGGAACTTTCTTTAACGCTACCCGCAACCCTCAATAGTTTGGATCGCAACCTCAGCATCACGCTTAGACCAATAAGAGTTTCATACTCAACGGGTTCTACAAATGCCAACCCCAATTTTCTCTAGCTAGCCCAACTCGACTATTGCAAAGATCTAGCTGAAATAGACTGAGAAGTTGCTGGAGATTATGGTAGTCTGGGACAACAGAGATCGTGTGGCTCTTGCAACCTATTAGATGCAAGGCGAGATCGACCACTAATGGGACGTGGTCAAGACAATGCAAGATGTACAAATGATGGCATGGACGGCCTTTAAGACAATGTTTCTTGCCAAGTACTTTTCGACACCGATCAAGCAAGCACTTATCCAGGAGTTCATGAACCTCAGGTAGGGAGGTTTGATAGTGACATAGTACGCAACATGATTCGACAAACTATCTTGCCATGCACTGTAGTTTGTTCTGGGAGATGCATCCCGAGCACAAAAATTTGAGTGGAGACTCAGCCTCCATACCAGGAGGCATGTCACGTCGCTGAAAAAAGAAACTTATGTTGGAGTAGTCGGTGGCACACTTATGATGGAGAGAGAGTCTCCAATTCAAAGAGAATCTAGGACCAGAAGCAAAGCAAGTCAACATCAAGAGGATTGGTTCAAAATAATGATCGGAACCATAACCAGAAGTCGTACAATAGCCACAAACGTTCACAACAACTACAACAACATCAACAATAACATAGGGGTAACTAGTACCCCAATTAGAATCCGAACAAGCAGCAACCAGTGAGGACTACACCGATCACATGCTTTTGATGTGGCAAATAGGGCCATATTCGTAATCAATGTTCGCAGAATGCAACTGGAGCCAACCTTCAGCCTTGGGGAAAGCTCCGACTGGGGGGATCAACATAGAGGAATAGTTGAAAGTCTCGACCAAGACATAATTACCAGATTGACAAGTTCAAGGGACCTACAAGACCTAACCAAAACAATGAGATAGATTGTTTGCACTCTAAGGAGAATCTGAAGAAGAAGAAGAAGTTTTCACCTGTTTGTGGTCCCAAGTAATCTGATTTTATTCAGTTTATGCATTAAGGTATTGTTTGACTTAGGCGTTACACATTCTTTCATATCTGTTTCATATGTTGACACCTTGGGAATAGAACTTGTATCGCTTGAAACTTTCATGAACATTACGTCACCTTTAGGTAGTATGGTATTAATGGGATTAGTCTATAAAGGGTGCGAGATTGAGATTTTCGGACTGCATTTGGCATGTGACTTTCGAGCAATTGATATGGCCAAATTTAACGTTATCTTAAGCATGGATTGGCTATCTGTCCACCGAGTAGTAATTAACTATCATTAGAAGACGGTAACCGCCTACTCCTTAGATGGAACTTGTTTCAAATTTAAGGAGGATAGGTAGAAACCCTCATCGTTGTTGAATGCACAATCAAGATGGCAAGACAGTCTGATAGGATGGCTAGCGAGCCTAACGTTGAGTGAAGATGATTGTCCAGATTTTGGACTACCACATGCCTTATGCGAGTATGCTGATATTTTTTTTGAGCTATCAGGATTACCACCATTGAGAGAGTTGGACTTTACCATCGAGTTTGTACCAGGGACTCCACCAATTTCCATGGCCTCTTTCAGAATGGCACCAACCAAGCTCTGGGAGTTAAAGATGTAATTATAAGAACTTCAAGACAAAAAATACATTTGACTGAGTACGTCACCTTGGAGAGCACCAACATTGTATCAACTACCGTCAACTCAATCGGATATACCTAAGACAACATTACATACTTGTTATGGCCACTATGAGTTTATAGTGATTCTCTTTGGTTTGATCAATGGACTCATGCCATACTTGGATCAGTTCATTGTGGTGTTCATTGATGATATTTTGAACTACTCTGCATTACAGGAAGCTCACGAGCAACATTTAAGAATTGTACTTCAGACCCTACGAGACAACCAATTTGTATGCCAAATCCAGCTAGTGTGAGTTTTGGATGAGAGAAGTGAAATTTTTAGGACGTATTGTGATAAAGAAATGAATATTAGTGGATGACAGGAAGATAGAGGCTATCAAAGATTGGAAGAGGCCAACTACAGTGTTCAAGATTCAAAGTTTCTTGGGGTTCGCAAGATATTATAGATGATTCATTCTGAATTTCTCGACATTGGCTAAGCCGATGACATGACTAACTTAGAAAGGAATCAAGCTCGAATGTGACGAAGCCTTTGAGTAGTTTTTTCAGGAGCTGAAGAACAAGTTGACCAATACGCCAATACTCACCATTCCGGATTGAGATGTGGGATATGTCATTTACTGTGACGCATCCAAAGATGGATTGGGTATTGTGCTGATGCATGACGATAAGATGATAGCATATAGTTCACGACAACTTGACTTAAAACTCGCCGTCATGGTTCATGCGCTGAAGTCTTTGCGTCATTATCTATATGGGTACAAGTTTGAAGTATTATCAGATCACAAGAGTCGCAAGTATATATTGACACAAAAAGACTTGAATATGAGACATAGATGTCAGATGGAATGTCTAGAGGATGACAACTTTATGCTTGCCTATCATTCGGGAGAGCCAATGTTGTGGCAGACACTTTAAGCGGCAAGTCACAAGAACACGTGGGCAGTTTAGCAGATCGAGAATAGAAGAAGCTGGGGCATATTTAGGAATATGGTTTCCAACACAACGAGATCACGAGAGGAGCATGTTTGTACACTTTGACAGCTATACCTAGACTTCGTGCAGAGATTCTAAAGGTTTAAACACTGGATCAAGAGTCAGACCTCATCAAGCGACGGTTATCTTTAGGAGAAGCATTGTGAGAACCCGAGATTCGATATATTATTTATTATTTTTGGTTTATTTTAAAACTTTATAGTTTTGAATTTAATGTCTACTTGCAGTTCATTCGTAATAAAATGGAGTTTCGGGCTTAATGTGAGGGTTTTAATAGTACAAGGGGGTTAATCTAATTAACCAAAAATTTACTATAAAAGAGATTTAGAAACTTTAATTCAGTTTTTTATATAAGTTACACAAATTCTTCTAAACTCCCTAAACCCTAATTTTGCTTGAGGAAGACAAACGGGTACCTAGACGAAAGATTCGCATGAAGTGATCAACTAAGAAGTCGTAGAAAGTGTCGAGAGCTTCGCATAGAGCCAAAGAACAATCAAATATGCGGAGAGTTCGAGGGCCTACCGAGTATCTCAGTGCTTTCTACATTTTTATTGAATAAGGTAGGATTTTATGTTGATTTACATTGAGTTATTGTATAGATCATGTTTAATTCGATGGTATATATGTTACTTTTGGCGTGTGATCGAGTCATGCAAAGTTCTGTGATGTTTTCGAGTAGATTTGGACAGTTAGGCTACATAAATGAAGGTAAGAAATGAGATTTGTTCAAAGAAATAAAATCTAAAAATTTACCTATGCTGCTTGAGCGACCTCCTTAAATTTTTTACAGCATGGTTCTTGCAACGGACTAGACCCGTTGAAAAATAGAATGTATACTTTTCAGTTTTTGACTTTTTTCTTGTCTTTGATTCATTTGGGGCAATTGTTGAGGTTTGGAATTGTGTATTGTGGTTCATGCAAGCATGCATAGATGTTGAATACCGAGTAGGGGATGGCTTGTTGGTCTGGTAGCCCGTAAACTCTACTTGGAGTCTTTATGATTCATTCGGTGAAAGATCACAAAATAATAGGATAAAGAGTTGTCCCGACAGTTGGCGCAGCCCGTGAACTCTATGATAGGGTCACTAATGTGGGCAGCCCATGGTGCAAGACCATCGAGATTCTACATGAGTCGCATGTTGAGCATAATAACACTGTGAATATTTTGTTGATTATTTATCTTATTGTTATGCATATTATATTATTGATGTAGGCATGCTCTAATCAACATGTCAATGTTTTGGTATGATTTTCTACTCGAGGTTCGGCTTATATTTTTGTGTAAACTAACAATTTACTGGTGATGATGTTGATCCGAGGACTTAGACCTCGAGTGTGGAGATGACTCACCATGCTAGATAGGAATTACGTTTTCGGCAATATTATTATGTTTAGATGTTTCAGACTTGATTTAATTATTTGGGCATTGTGGGCCCGTTATTTGAATTCATGTACGGTATTTTGAGAGATCATCCATTTGACTATCATTATAGTTTGCTAGTTGACTTGAGAGTTTTATTTTTCAATTGGAGATATGTTTATGTTGAGTTTTATTTATGTTGTTCTATTGATTATTTCATAGCATAGAAGTTTGGCGTGTGACACTGTAGCATGATGGACTCAAAGGTTTGAGATATTTGGGACAAATATTCGTGTTGGACTTCGAGACACCACGGGAATCAATTTTGAGGAAATTTTAAGGTTAAATTGAGGAAAAATTAGTTAGAACTCCAAATCTTGGGTTAATTAACTCATTAAATCTTGCCTAATTTGTTTGCTGAGTTAGGATCAATTATTTTAAAAGTACAAGTAATTAGGGCCCAATCTTTTAAAAGTTTTAATAGGTTAAGTCTTTTGGTTAACAAAATTATCTTTCTTACAAATTTATTAAATTTTAACCAATCATAAAATTCTCACCTCCTTTTGGTATACTAATTTTTTTAATTTTTATTTTACATTTATTTTTTATTGATTATTGATTTGTCCCGATAAGATATTTAAAAAAATTAAAAATTTGTGTTCAAAAATTAAAAAATATAAAAAATAAGTCAAAACATGATTTGTGCCATCACGACCTTTTGGTACACTAATATTGTGTTAACTTTTTATTTTGCATCTATTTTTTTATTGATTATTAGTTCGTCTCGATAAAAAAAATTTAAAAAATAAAAAAATTATTTTTAAAAATAAAAAATATGAAAAATATCAAAACATGATTTGTACCCTTACGACTTTTTAGTATACTAATTTTTTGTAACTTTTTATTTTGCATCTATTTTTTTTATTGATTATTGATTTGTCTTGATAAAAAATTTAAAAAATAAAAAAAATAAAAAACATGATTTGTGTCCTCATAACCTTTCGGTACACCAATTTTTTGTAATTTTTTATTTTTTATTGATTATTGGTTTGACTCAATAAGAAATTTGAAAAAAATAAAAAACTATGTTAAAAATTAACAAAATAAAAAAATATGAAAAATAAGTCAAAACATGATTTGTGTCCTGACGACCTATGTATCTCTGTATAAAATACAATAATAAGCACATAATGTTATCTGTTGTAAATTATTCTATGTATTTATGCATAACATATCAATAGATAATGTTATCTGTTGTAGTTTCATCTCTGTATCTCTGCATGATAGTGAAAACATAATAATAAATCAAAACAAATAAAGTTATATGCTATAATTTATTTTTTGTATCTCTGAATAAGATAATATCAGATAAAATTACCTGTTCTAGTTTATACTTTGTATTTTGGCATAATATAAAAATAGATAATGTTTTCTATTGTAAATTGACCTATGTATTTATACACAACATATTAACAGATAATATTATTTGTTGTAGTTTTATTTATGTATCTCTGCATGAGAGTGAAAACACAATAATAAATCAAAACAGTTAAGGTTATCTGTTTTAATTTGTACTTTATATTTTGACATAATATAAAAATAGATAATGTTATCTGTTGTAAATTAACCTCTGTATTTACGCATAACATATGAACAGATAATGTTATTTGTTATATTTTTATCTTTGTATCTTTGCATAATAACAAAAACACAATAATAAATCAAAACAGATAAAGTTATCTGTTTTAATTTATTTTTTGTATCTCTGCATAAGATAACGTCAAATAATGTTATCTGTTTTAATTGGTTCTCTATATTTTCACATAATGTAAAAACAGATAATGTTATTTGTTATAAACTGGTCTCTATATTTATGCATAATATATCAACATATAACATTATCCGTTGCATTTTCATCTCTATATCTCTGCACAATAGTAAAAACACAATAATAAATGAAAACAAATAAAGTTATCTGTTGTAATTTGTTATATGTATCTTTGTATAAGATTATATCAGATAAGGTTATATGTTTTAATTTGTTCTTTATATCTTTTGGCATTAGATAACATCAAATAATGTTATATATTTTAATTTGTTATCTGTATCTCTGCATTAGATAACATCGGATAATGTTATCTGTTTTAATTTGTATTTTGTATTTTGACATAATATAAAAACAGATAATGTTATCTGTTATAAATTGACCTATATATTTATGCATAATATATGAACAGATAATAGTATTTATTATGTTTCCATTTCTATATCTCTGTATAATAACAAAAATATAATAATAAATCAAAACAGATAAGGTTATCTGTTATAATTTGTTCTCTCTATTTCTATATAAGATAACATCAGATAAAATTATATATTTTAATTTGTTCTTTGTCTGCATAAGATAACATCAGATAAGGTTATCTGTTTTAATTTGTTCTTTATAGCTCTGCATAAAATAATATCAAATAAGGTTATTTATTTAAATTTGTACTCTATATTTTAATATAATGTAAAAATAAATAATATTATCTGTTGTAAATTGCCCTCTGTATTTATGCATAACATATCAAAAAATAACATTATCTGTTGTATTTCTACCTCTATATCTCTTCATAATAGTGAAAATAAAATAATAAATCAAAGCAGGTAAAGTTATCTGTTGTAATTTATTTTCTGTATCTCTACATAAGATAACATCAGATAAGATTATTTGTTTTGATTTGAACTCTATATTTTAACATAATATAAAAATAGATAATCTTATCTGTTATAAATTGGTCTTTATATTTATGCACAACATATTAACAAGTAATATTATCTGTTATATTTTTATCTATGTATCTTTGCAAAATAGTGAAAACACAATAATAAACTAAATCAAAATAGATAATGTTATCTGCTGTAATTTGTTCTCTATATTTCTGTCTAACATAACATTAGATAATGTTATTTGTTATAATCAACAAATTTCAAAAAAAATAATGAAAACGTAATAAATAGAAAAATAAATTGAGTAAAGACAAAATATAAACAATTTAGTTAGTTTAAGTCAAATAGACAGGCTCCCATCACTTGTTCGATTTTATGACTTTAAAAATAAATTTTTTAAAATTATATCCATAACGCCTTCCAGTATAAAATGTCATCAACCGACAAACAAAGAGAAAATTGTGAGAAACTTTTTACAACATTTTCTAGCACTAAATAGTAAGAAAAAAGACATTTCTTGATATCTTATACTTGTTAAATTTTTTATTCAGATTTTTTAATTGTCAAATTTTTTTTGTCAAAATTATTGATTAATCTAAAATTTTTAATGTAAACTTGACAAAAATTGAGAAGAAAAGATAACAAATATATTGAGTATAATAACAATTAATTTAGGATAAAGAGAATAGTTACATAATTTTTTAGTAAAAATTTTTACTCATTTTTACATGTTCGCTTGGTTAAGTTTTGTTCTTGTAAATTTTAATAGTTTGAAATATTTTTGAAGATGTCTTCACACTTGTAAAGACGTATTATATGACGGAAGGAAGAAGGAGAAAGTGAGGGATTTTCTTGAAAAGATAGGAAAAAATATATACAGAAAGAAATGTAGATTTATAGTGACCAATGAAGAAAAACAAAAGACAGATGCGTGTGTGTGTGTATGTGTGTGTGTGAGAGAGAGAGAGAGAGAGTGTGTGTGTGGTGGTGGATGGGCTGTTGAAATTTACCGCACAAAAAAGTAAAGATGTATTATATGACGGAAGGATGAAGGAGAAAGTGAGGAATTTTCTTGAAAAAATAGGAAAAAATATATACAAAAAGAAATGTAGATTTATAGTGATCAATGGAGGAAAATAAAAGACAGATGTGTGTGTGTGTGTGTGTGTGAGAGAGAGAGAGAGAGAGAGAGAGAGAGAGTAAAGTGATTTTTGTATGCAGTAAAGTGAAAGTATATAAAACATTTAATTATGAGAGAACTGATATTTTTAGTGTGAGGGTATTTTTGAAACTATTGCGTAAAAAGACTTCAAGTTCTAGTATATTTTTTAATGGATTAATTGTACTACAAGTTATTCACTTTTGGACTTTTAACTAGGAGTTGCTTGAATGAAAGTTATCAATCTCATTTCGTACCGGTACTGGACCACTGAAGTACCGTTTCGGCTACTGTTTCTTCCAATACCAGCCTATACCGTACCGTACCGGTCTGTATTTATAAAAAAATAAATTAATATTTTTTTAGATAATTAGACATAAATTTAACTTAAAATCATCTTTGTTTTTCAGATTTGGTGTTTTTTTTTTGAATTGTGATGATTTATTTTATACGTTTAATATGATTTTTTATTAAAAAATATTATTTAAAATATGTATATTAATTTTAGCGAAAAACCTGAAATGATACGCCAGTATACACCGGTACATACCGTGCCTGTAATAAAATCGGTGCGCTCACCGGTACGAGATTGATAACTTTGGGTTGAATATTGTTGTTCACCCCCGGAAGGAACAAGATGTACCAAGACCTAAGGTGATCATATTAGTGGAGTGGAATGAAGAAAGATGTAGTCAAGTACGTGTTTACTTGTCTTACTTGCCAGCAAGTTAAGGTCGAGCACCAAAAGTCATGAGAAACCCTTCAATCGTTACTTGTACTAGGTTGGAAGTGGGAATACATTTCTATGGACTCTATGACTAGATTGTTGAGATCACACCAAAGACACGATGCCATTTGAATCATCATGGATCATTTGACCAAGTCATTGCACTTTTTACCTATCCAAGTATTAGACACAATGGATTCTTACAATTGCCTCTACGTCAAGGAGATTGTCAGACTTCACGGTGTACCTGTAATTATCATATTTGATCAAGACATCCGTTTAACATCAACTTTTTGGAAGAGCCTACAGAGAGCCTTAGGAATCGAGCTTTGTCTTAGCGTTGCTTTTCACCCCTAGACTAACGGACAAATCAAGAGGATGATTCAGATACTTAAGGATATGTTCCAACCATTTGTACTTGATTTTCAAGGATGATGAGAGAGACACATGTCGAGTTCGCGTACAACAATAGCTATCAGGCTAGCATTGAGATGACACCTTATGAAGCACTTTATGAACAACCATGTTTGTCACGTCCTCGATTTTTAATAATAAAGATATTCACATTTTAAACAAAACCTGCCAATTCCAAAAATATACTCCTAAATCATCACTTTTCCGATTCAAAATAGGTTCATAAGATTCCATGTATTACAACCCAAAAAGGGGCTCCCCCAGCCCGACATCCAAAATAACATATTAAAGTATTATAAATGTTTCCATAAAAGATAAGTTATTTTACATCTTTCAAAAATAAGTCTAAAGTTGATGTATAACTCCTATCATGCCCATCCTTCAAAACATGCATCCATGCACATCCAAATCATGTCTTTGAACCCGTACCTGAAAGAATGAAAGGGTGAGCTACAAAGCCCAGTAGAGATGTCTATACCAATATTATATGGAATCCGTTCAATTGTCATATACCAACTAGCACATCACCCAATGGTGGCTAGGACTAGCACATCTCCCGTCAGAGGGGGTATGAAGGATCTTGAGGTATTTGAGGTTTTTAGCAGGATTTGTGAAGTGGGTTTGGAGGAGCTAACATATACACACTCCCAAGAGAAACCAGCGGGAAAAGAGAGGAGAAGAGAGAGAAAAATCTGGGCTTCTCCCCCAAAAATCTGATGTGGCCCTATTTAAATGCTCAAACACATTTACAGCCCTCATTATTATACTTGTCACCCACAACACCTTTATCTCACATACATTACACATAAACCCCCAAATCATATATATTCATAAAGTGCATAAAATCACTTTTTAAATCAAATTCCGGCAATTTATTAAAAAAATATTTCTGAGTTCTCACATTCTACCCTCCTTAAAAGAATTTCGTCCGCAAAATTAGAATCTCGCACAAAACACAATTCAACCATGCCCAAAGCATATTGGTAATACTACCGAACAGTCCTTAAGACAAAAGAAGTACTCATGCATTAACAATGCCAATCCGGTACTCATCACAATACAGTGACTATCAAATCATCAAAACCATTAGCTCATATCCGCGACATTGCTAAGTAAAAAGAGTGTTCCATAATCCAAAAATTCAAGAACATACTATAAGTAAGCATATAGACATGGTGGCATAACACGCCCCTAACCATCAGTCCATTAACAAATGTATAGAAATCAAGAAGTAAACAAATGCGGGTATTTCTCCCTAACTTCGTCCTCACGTTCCCAAGTCGATTCCTCTTTACCTTGATTGCTCCACAATACCCGAACCAATGGTATAGTCTTACCCCTTAACACTTGC
>JABCMJ010000125.1:0-27768 GCA_014822125.1 Arbutus unedo
ATTAAAAATTACAAGAATTTTATTATTAATTACGAAAATATCATCCACATACTCGTTCATATTTACTAGATCTGCTTCATCAAAAAATACTCAAACAAATCATTTATAACTATTCACCACTCTATAATAAATCTCCCCTTTTGCTATATCCACCATATCTTTTTTATAACTTTAACAGCTAACAAACAGGCTATAAATGTGTAAGAATTATCAAATAGTCGCGATTGGATCGATCCAGAGCTAGGATCGATCGGTTTCAATTTAATCGTACATTTATTTTTGGTGTTTTGGTTCAATTTTAGTTCGTTTATTTTTTTATTTTAACCAACCGAATTGAAGTGAATCAAACTGAGCTAAAATCTTTACTGTTTTCCGTGTCTTTAATGTCATATTATCTGAATATTTTCAATTATAGTCATTATGTTTATACTTTGTGAATTCTCTTGTCAATATGAATAAGAAAATGTAAAAGAATTAACGGATAACGATACGGAAATAGTCAAAATATCAAATAATACCCACTTTCTTTAAAAAAAAATAATTTAATTAAAACTCAACCTAATATAAGTTTGAGTATCATTTAACTATTTTACATTTATTTTTATTCTTGTTTATTTTAAAATAAGCGAATAAGTAGCAATATGAGGTAAATGATTTTGCTAGATACTGTATTATTATTAGCATCGTCTTATCTGCATGAATCATTTGATGTAATTTGTCTATGAATAATAATTAATTTGTTCGAGGGAATAAAATCAACGAATTTAATATTTTTTATAAACCAAAATAAGAGAATAAGAAGAAAGGATGGTTGATTTCAGTAGATAGAAATAAATATTAATGATCAAGTCTTTGTCTAATATTATAATTTGATCATTTTTTTTGGTTGTGAGTTTTCCATATTTTATTTTAAAAAATAAGACAAAAACCTCCCCGAAAGCAGTGAAATGGTAAGAAGAGTGAAAGTGAAGTCTCAAAGTGTAGAAAATGACAACCCAAACATGTGGAAGCCCTAAGATGTTCCCTCTCTCTCTCTCTCTCTCTCTCTCTCTCTATTCTAAGGGAAGAAAATAATGCAGTGATAATAAACTTTTTTAATCAATTAATTTCAACCCATTCATTCAAAAAATTTAATTGATTTTTATTTTGAGCTTAAAAAATAACTTTTACTATCTTATATAGACGAATCAAGTGCTTGTAGTCAAAGGAATGAGGTTATTTATGTTATTCTAAATTCACACAATCAACACTCTTTCCGAAGAGAGAGGGAAGACACATTTATATTGATCGGAGCTAAAACTCCGTAGGAAACTTAATTTGGACGAAAAATAATTGATTCTTTCTGACTTTGTTGCCAATACCCTGTATTATCTCTTGTCTTTTTCCTCTGATATTGAGAGCAATTCTACTCGGGAACACATCAGGTACCTATATATGTTACTCGATCGATAGAAATTAGGTGATATTCGTCATTGTCTCATTGACTGTAATCGTCTCAATAGTACTCAGAGTTGACTCTACTTAATGAACTCGATCGACGAGGAAAAACAAGTGAGGTTGGATGGATGAACATGAATGCGTACTTTGATAGCTAGCTAGAACATACATGATAGAGATAGATGTGTCCATATATGTATGTATATATATGTACAAAAATATATAATATATAAATTGTTTTGCCTTCCTTTTATTCTAGTTGTAAAAAAATGCAGCGCAAACAAATCGATTCTTTCATTTCCATGATTTTTACTGCCACGTGATTGAGAAATAAAGAGTCGTGATCAAAATAATTATTTTTTTTACGTATATTCAGAATTTGTTTATTTTTTTATACTCCAAATATGATATTTAGAAGACTATTTTATATCTTAGAGGGTGATCATAAAATTGTCATACCCCTTCTTCTATCGATATCTTATCTCAATTATATATCTCCTTTCTATTTACAGAACTGACATTATTAATTACAAAAATATCATTATCAATTATAACAATACTTTCCTAAAAAAATGATCAAATAAATACTCTATAACTATCCACATCTTTTATATTAAATTTTCTATTTTGCTATATCTCCTTCTTACTATATCTATTATATTTTTTTTAAACTTTTGACTATTAATAAACAGGCCGAATAAATACACCACGGTGTGGACAGACTTGTTGAATTAATTAGTTAGACTAATGACAAAGGGAAAGTTTAGAAACATAATCTTTTGTATATAGAGATTCAGATATAGATATGCTCGTAATCGTTCGATGTACATAAAATCTTTCAAAATAATAAAGTTCACATGTATCAAACAATTCAAAATATATTTATTTCCGAATCTGTGCACGAATTAATTAATAAGAGCTCCTAGACTTCTCAATGATAAAAGTGGGACACAATTAGCTTTTTTCCACTCGTGTGGTCAAAACCCTAGAACTGGAAAACAAAAAAGTGAACCTACGAAGGGGGTACGAAAATTATAGAATTAGAAGAATTATTTATTATTAATACCAAATTTTGTGGAAAAGGAATGTTATTTAAAATTAGGGGATGTCTCCCCAACATGTGGCAAAGGAGTTGTTGATCTTAATTAATTAATTAGATAATATATTTTTTAACGGGAACCGAAAAAGATTAAAAAGAAAGCCAAGGATATTAGTTTTGGATTAGACTAATTTTAATTAATCATGGATTTTAGGGAACAGCTACTTTAAGACTTTCAAAAGTAGATTTGGTCAACCCATCCATAGATTCACTGTTCATGTATAGTGTTTTAAAATGATATAATTTTTAACCTTATTACTCATTTTCTTGCTTAAGGTTTACTTATTTCAAGTGTTTTAAAATGATGTAGTCTCGTGGACGAGACTATGCATGCATGTATGGAATTGGTAGATCTGTCAACATGATCTCCTTGATTTAAAATAATTTGTTAGTTTACGAGAAAAATAACTTGTTAGTGTCACTCGATTGATACCGGTTGAAAAACACTCAGATACTTAAGTCAAACTTCAAAAGAAATACAAAAATATACTTACTTTAGTTAGAGCGTATAGTTTTTTGTCATTCTTTTTATAGTTGGTTATGACCTAACCGTGCTATCAAAACCTCTTCAAGATCTTTTCTAAATTATTTTCGAATTCTCATTCAGATTCTTTTAAGATTCTCTCGAGATCATTTCAGAATTTTTGCAAGATCCTCTCAGGATCTTCAGTAAACCTCATCAGTTTGGGTATTCATACGGGCCAACTTGTCGATTCGATATCTGGTAGCCGGTCTTGGGCTGTGATCTGTGGACTCTGTTGGGCCTTCAACCTTAGTAGACAGTGGTAAAGGGATGATAAATTACAGAGACATGGAAACAAGATTTAAAATTACATATGACATGGTATCAGGAATAATTATTACAAATACTACTGTAGCTTATCATTTGCTCCTACCTCCTTTTCTCAATTGACTTGCTTCTTATGGTCCATCACTCTCTCTCTCTCTCTCTCTCTCTAAAAGGTGCAAAACTATGTAATTTTTAAGGAAGGGTAATTTCAGAATGGCAAAATTCTAGTTCCACATTTTTGTAATAATTTGTTCCTTTTACGATGCTTGTGCAATAAAAAATCATGTTTTCATCTGTGTGTAATTTATTATCCCTTTTACCACTGTCGGGTAATTTTTTGAATGAGCACTACCCGAACCAAAATTGTTCCTCCTAAACATAGATTATGAGCTTATTGTCATTTAATTTAGTGGCTAGGAGAAATTTACGAGTTCAAATAATCTCTTGGACCATATTTAAGAAGACTCTTGCATGTTAATCCCAAGTCATTGGCTTCTTACTATTATCCTCTCGATCTATCGGTCTCTCTAATCAAGAAAACGTTGGTCTCTTTTAACTAACTCAATCGACCCACTCTCCACTTCTTCTTCAAGAGAACCCGTGGGCTATACCCCGCACAATCCAACAAGCAAAATTGGGTATGTCGACCAGTTCACTCTCAATCCCTATCCCTTTTATCGATCATAAAGAAATGAGTACAACCCTCATTATTGGACCCATCTATAGTCCAGCTCTCCAACACATACTAAACATTAGATTTATATTATTTTCAAAAATCTCACTTATATTGAATAATTTTAAACACGTATTTATTTGGATCTATGTATGAAAAATTATGTTCCTAGAGTTGCTCCACTTTTGCCCTAGCCTTGTATAGATAGGATTGACGTCCAACTTGTCATATCATGAGGTTAGCGCTACTGTAGCCACAGCACAGATAGTAATACCAGAATGGGGTGAAAACTGAAGTACAGAATTCCTCTCTCTCTCTCTCTCTCTCTCTCTCTCTCTCTCAGAGCGTCTTGAGTGATGGAGTTGGAATGAAAATGACAAGAGAGTGGATTCAGGAAGATAAGAAGATGGGATGTTTGTTTTGTCCCACGTCGGAGTCTCACGTGGTAAAACAAGCACTCCGGAGGTTCACTTCACCGCATGTATGTTGGGTTCACGCAATTTCTCTCTCTCTCTCCCTCTCCAGATTTTTATATTGACTGTATCTAGTAAACTCAGAACAAGTTTAGTTTGGTTCGTCTCTGTAATGGGCCTCGCAGTGGAGCCAAATGGGCCCAAAGCTGATGTTGGTTCAGCCCTAATATCATGGCAAATGTTGAAAACTCTCAAGTAGAAACCCCTAGTGGCAAGTTCCTGGTGGGCCTAATTTCTACAAGAGAGAGTCTACATACAACCACTAAAAGTGCTGCAACCTAGGGATCACCTCACAGCTGATTCGCTCTATACAGATAAGAGAAGCATAGCACAATTCTTTTTGGAGGAGGGTTGGTTTGCCCGGATGACGGATCCTGTCATAATGTAATCCTACCTATAGCACCGGCAATTGAAGTCGAACATTTATACGATGATCTTCATGCGTGAATAGCCGGGAGAAAAGAAAGGGTGATAGATGATAATGAGAAAGGGCATCGAACCTCTAATATACAGATCCGGACACATTTGTGTCCAGAACTATTCGATGCCCGTGAAGTCCATATTGTTTTAGATTGCAGTTTTCAGATATGTATTAAAGGTTGTCTAGTCTTGCTCTTCCTACAGATTTATTTAGACATTACAGACATCAAATCATTACCATCAGCGAAGGAGTCGGCTCAAACCCAACTTTGGTGAGCCAATGGTAATGGACTTGGTCTAGCTACCTCCACTACTTGTTCTACTGGTGTAACTTCTCCTGCCATTTTTGGGTTTAGGATGTAACTTCTCCTGCTTGACCTTTGGGCTAGACCACGATTTGATGAATTAAGCAAATATATGGATGTTCCTATAGGACAAATAGTGTCTAAATCTCCCACAAATATGTGCCTAAAACTAACACTTCCCACATCTTCCACCATAAATGAAGCCAATCAGGTGGCAAGTATAATAGCATACCTAATGTAGAAATGGGGAGAGAGAGAGAGAGAAAGTACAAAGCTTACCCAATAAGAGAGAATTTATACAATTCCTCAAGTCTGAAGCCAAACTACACCATATAAATTACCTTGTTCAGCAGTCGAGTACAAATCATGGAAAACAGAAGACTAAAGAGAATGCTAACTGACATGCCCTCCTTAATGCAGGAAATGTCTCTGTATCACATGACAATGAAGATATATGAGAAGATTCAATGTCAAAAAATCTGCGGATCTAGCCTCTCTTGGCAGAACCTAATATTAGTTGGATAAATATGATTCCAAACATGTTTCCCTTCTCGAAATGTAGTCTGGATATAATTCAAGAGACATACCTCTCTTGGCTACAAAATGGCAAACATTTGACTCCCAACATCCGGAGTAGGAAGATTCAAAGCATCAGCATCGTATCACTCTGAAACGACCATACATCAGCATATACCAGTTTGGACCGTCAGTTCTCACCAATTGCTTCTTCAGCTGAATCAAAAACCACAAACATCATTAACAGAAAATCTACTGCACTACCAATCCAGAAAGTTCAGGCTTTAAAATAACTATGTATTTGGGCATTGGGCTCCATTCATCAACTACATAATACATAGGTAGAAGCTAACCCAAACGAACAAAAACATGAGTAAACTTTTTATATCGACCCCAAACAAACACAAGTGATTAACGAGTAGAAGCTACAATTTCAAAGCCACGCCCATATACAGAGCTCGGAAAGAGAAGCAAGAACTGCAAACATAAGCAGAAACATAAGCCCGTAACACACACACTCCCCCCCCCCCCTCTTTCTCTCTCTCTCTCTCTCTCTCTCACTCACACACACACATTTTCATTTTCATTTTCACCTGCACCTATGAGTGGCCCATCAAAATCTTTCTACCGGCCTACTCACCCTCAACCAGAGGAACTGAGGCTACCCCATACGATTTTCCTCAAAATTAGTCTACCTCATTTGACCTTTTCCTGCATTATATGACACTTCACCCGGATAAAAGGAAAATAAAAAGGAAGTTATAGTTACCTTAATACCAATTCAATTGTGAAAGGATCAAAATTCTCCAACCCCAATCACAATAGCAATTACAGCAATAATTTGCTAAACACCTAGAAAAAAACTTATATCCGAAAATGTTTAATTATCCCTATTCCATGCTTGACAAACATAAAACAAATGTTTCATCTTCTACTTAGATTTTCTTCTGGCACGTATGTTTCTGAATTCTGATGCAATACAAACTTTGCAAAATCCAGCAGAAAAACAAAATCCAAAACCCCTTCAATGATAAAACTCATAGAAAGAAAGAAGAAAAAGAACATAACCCAAAAACCAACCACATATGCATGATCAAAAGGAAAATGAAATTTAAATACAAATAAACAATGGAAACACAACAAGAGTACGAAATGAATATACACTATCCCCGTGTCTTAAAAATGCCAACGTATATTTGTGGACTAAAATACCCTAATAATCCTAATTAATATTTTAGGATATAATCAGGATTTAGTAACCTAATTAGGGTCTCATAAGTGCCTTTTTCTAGAGGTTGGATCTTCCATAAATACCCTTCGGAAATTGCACGACTACAAAATCCACATTTGTCTTAATTTCAATAATAATTAATACCCTACACTTACCACCCCATTACAGTGCCAACCTTCTATGCATTTCCACTACATAGGTCAGGAGTCCCTGTGGATCCCTTTAGTGTGGTCCCCCCAATTGACGGGGCCTGTCTAGACTCCACTTATCCAGCTTGCTAGCACGTAGGGGCTCCTTCGGTCATGCCCAAGGAGGGTTCCGTGCATTTGTTGCCCCCTCCTACCTTTTTCTCCTAGCAAAAGAAAGAACAAAATGCAGGGGAGCAAACTGTATCCACACAACATTCTCCATTTCAATTTCCACTACTAATTCCTCTGGGTTGGACATTGAGGTTTTCCTAAAATCCCACACTCCTCAAATCTGCAAGAGCCGCGTTAGACAATATTTTCTTCTTGGATGAATGCTTCTCTGCCTAAATTAACCATACTTTACCCAAAGAGAATTTTTTTTTCCCAACCATGTGGGATGGAGTCGCTCAAGCTTTTAGTACACAATTGGCGGTCTCATGAATAACAAGGATAAAACAACCAACAGAATGTCGTTGGAAGATCAGCAAACCTTCTCGGTTATCTTCATTGTGCTTTCCAGTTGCAGCATCTTTTGATAGTGTGCATTTGCTTCATAACTGCAAAAACACAAGTGCCAGTGTGACCACAAATACAGTACCTGTTGACTGAACAATGTGGTACTTAAAACAAAGATAGACTAATGAAAATAGTGAAATCGTGAGAGGAGAGAACTTTGGAATAAATGCTAAGCAAACGTAAAGGCATCATCAACCAAAAAACCCATGCGTGCAAGAGTCGTACAAATTTGAGGATGCTTAAAGAGAGACAAATATCGAGGAGGATGATGCTTGACATAAAGCAACAGTGAGATGCCAGCTTCAAACTTACAAGCCAAACCTCAAAAGTTGAAATCCATGAACTTACAAAGGGAAAAACTTTACACCTCCTTGTCAAAAATGCAGCACTCCAGATACCTGATAGACGATGTTTTGATGACATCATTATATCCGTTGTTTTGGGAAAATCATTATATCAGCTACGAACCGTCCTGCAAAGAGGAAACCAGCAGAACATGCACATAATTAGTTCTCCAATAAGGCATGGCCCCAACCCAATTTGTGCATGTTAAACAATAGCGTCACATGTTCAGAGTCTCAAACCTATACGAATCGGTACTTTCGGCAAATTGATCTGTTTCAAGATGCAAATTTGAAATGGGAAGCTGTTGCTAAAATTCCTTACACAAGGAGCTACTAACTACTAAGCATGCAGTCTGTAACAATGTCTTGAAAGGCTTTCATGGGGCGCACCTTGAGGCGAGGCGAAGCAAAAAACGCCCTTGGGCATTCTGCTCCACAAAGGTGTTTGCCTGGACAACCGACAATATGGAGCCGTACGCTTTTCATGCCTTTTCACCTAGACAACAGAGGCAAACGCCTCAAAAGAGTCGGTTCTATATTTATATTCTTTGTTGATAAGTGAAGAGTCATTTCATTATACATTGTTGGGGCGAAGACGAAAGATTGCCGTGTATTCCAAAAGACGAGAAGAGAGGAGTTCGTTCATTTTTGCTTCTTTTTTTTTTTTTGGAGATTTAAGTTATTTTGGGATTTAAATTACTGAACTTTGTTGCATGGTTTTCAGTATAGGCTTGGAGTGCTTTTAAAGGTTGAAGACTTGGATCTGTTAATGTCCTATGTTTTAATGAATTAACAAGTTGTTTTGTGAATTTTATTGACTATATTCTTTTTTTAAAGACCTTTTTATGGTATTCTTAATGAATTTTAGAGATAGATATGCTCACCGCATCTTCCAGTATAGGCTGCAAAAACCTGTTCCTCTTGTAACTAATGTTAGCCTTCTAGTAGTGTTTACACAGCCTAAAGCCAAACACAACATGTTCTAGAGAAAATAGTTTTAATGTTTTCGAACTTTAAGTCGTTAGGTTGTGGACATAACTTACAGAAGCAGATAATAAGTGCTTTGAGGATGTTAAAAAAAATATGGAGGTTTATAAAAAGGTACTGCTTTGGTGATTTACTTCATCTATCAAAACAAGATATGTTACCTCATACGAGTAAACTTCTAAGACAGGTACTCTACGAAACATTCCAGTAGATGGAATACGAGTCATGTGCAAATAAGGCGTAAAGAAGTTGCAAACTATCAAGTCATATCAGTCCGCTTCAGGTAAACATAATGAAAGACGAAGAATCAAACAAAAGAATGATACACTCAGGTCTACATTTACTAGTCATGAAAGGTGCAATCTAAATAGAAAACAAAGCGTGAAGAAGCATTCCAAGTCCCAACTCTCAATAGTTACAATAATACATTAGGAAAGAGGCAATTGGAAAGGAAATAAGGCAGTACACATGGTGCTTATAGAATGGAGTGGGAAACAAGTTCATAGCAATTATTCTGAACCCATGTTCACTTCACAAATGCAACAGATATATGGAAAGCAGCAAGTCAATTAGGTAGTGCTATGAGAAGCATGGCATTGAGATGGAAACAAGTTCAACGACATCGTTATAAACCCATCTTCAATTAAAAGCAATTTGGATAGTGATATTAGCCAAACGTTAGTGCTTTTAACAGGAAGACATAATTCATTGGCTTAGTCGGGAAACTTACCCAAACCCATGCCTCCTATTAAATAGTTCATGTGTGGTACATACTTCAAAAGTATTAGTGTGTAAAATGTCTTCCATTGTCTATAATACAGATACTTTCTTTATAGAACAACCTGAAGCAGTCACTTACCGTGCCTTGTCTTGAACCTCCAAAGGCAAACTCCAACAGCCATACAAATAAGCGAATGTTTGTCTCAAGACCTACAAATGCCAGCACATACATTAACAAGTTAAGGGCATATAAGAGGAAAATATAGCCATAGCAACCAAGTTGTTTGTCCCAGAAGCCATTGACAATGATTGTCCCATAGGCCTTTCACTTTCAGAAACAGGGTGCACAACTTTCTCAACATCCTTATTATCTGGATCTCATATCATGTGAAGTATCTATACTAAAAAATCCAGTGACTGCACTCTATACATCTAAGGGAACAAGTCATGACTGTCTAATTTGCTAATTTCTTCTCAAAATCTTACCAGAGAAGCATACATCCAGCAAAAATTTAGCAATGAAACTTATAAAAACTTGGCATGACTTGATCCTGCAAGAAAGTTTGACGGGACATAACCACAAAATCGAATCACATAACCATAGGCCATGAGACAAAAAGTGCCAAAATGTCCCCAAACTAAAGTCAGAAATGAGCCGACACCTCACATGCGGAGATAATTTCTTTCGTGGCTTAAAGGCAACACAAGACACTTCAAAGACACCCACCAAGTGTAGCCAGAGTTTCACCCATCAAGAAGCTAAGGCTGCTTGACATGAGTTCCCTTGCCGAATTCGATGCAAAACAATTAATGGAGTGCTGGAACAAAATCCATATGACACATACCAAATGCTTCAAATTGTTTATAGAATAAAAAGCAGTGGAAAACTAGATCTTTATTGTCCAGGAAGAAGTGATGAACAACAGATTTTAAGAACAATCACACAAGTGCGCCCGCGTGCACATGCACACGTACTCTCTACTACACTTCCTTTCCGTTATCTTTAGTCAGATAGAAACTTGTATATAACCGTTCATAAGCACAGCTTAATTGTAATTATACACAATATTACAAAATAACTTAGAAATCTTCCATCTATTAAAGGACAATCAACCTAATACCAACACAAAGAGGAGAGGGAAAAAGTGTTTTGCACATATGTTTACAGTGACCATTAAATAAAACCACGTGAAGACCAATATTATTTTTGAACTCATTACAGTGCTGGAACAAGGGATCCCCTGCATATCTTCCCAGCACCTAGCTATTGCTGCAATATGATTTATATAGCCAACCCAAACTTTAAGAGTTGACACATTCTCCCGTGCAATGAAGACATTGATGATAAGCTTGCAAAAGAACATAAGATGGATAATGTGAGGACATTAAACTACAGCAAAATAGCTGATGAGGGTTAATCAGAAACAAAGAGATTTAAGTTTCATGAATCTCAAATTCCTCAAAAGGGTGGATTACAAGGTTAACATACAGTAAATACAACGAGTTCGGATAACATTAAAGTGGACTACAAAGAAGCATTGAACGCCATAACTTTGCCAATAAGAGTTCTAACAGGAAGTATATGCAGAGAAGCCAAACAGCTGTACTTCATAGTCTATAGAACCACTTATGGCAAAGAGACTTTAATCATGTCACGGGCTCCAATCTTCCGTATACATAAATATACAACTCACTTCCAACTGTGAAAATGGAAAGAATGGCACCTAGCAAACTCATGATTTCAGAGTGGGTTAACCAAATTCTAAGCTTTACACAATCCCCCCATGCCGAAATCCACTATCACCACAATCTGTAGCTGAGTCCAATTCACAAGGGGAATCAAACCATTTAGGATTATCGGGGTAAAAGCTGTCAACCTGTAAGCCAACAAGACCAACATCTGAGACTATATTCTCATCATGCTTCATGGGCTTGATTAGCTTGCAATCCTCGCAGTTAAGAATGCTCTTCTCATCAAACTCACCGCATTTCAACCACTTTTCGGGTTTGCATGCATCACCCAGCAGATCCTTCTCGCTCCTACACTCTGTTCTCATCTGATCCCATGACGCAACATCCCCAAGGGTTCGTCCAAAGCTATCTTCATCGTCTTCGATCAATTCCCCATCCTTAGTATCGCCATACATCCTTTCATGGTCATGATCGCCCCAATCTGCCAAATCACTATCTCCCACCAGCACATCATCCGAATGAGACTTGTCAGAAAAGAATCCAACTGGCTTTGAACCATATTCTCCTATAGCTCTAAGCTTATTAACAACATCAAACAAATCTTGCGAGACTGAACCCAATTGATCACTCGGAATTTTTGCAATTCTCCCTTCAAGACAGCCAACTACATTCCTCAATTCCTGGACTTGTTGTAGAACAGAATGCTGCATATCCCCTTCGTCCTTCCCCATGAACCCAAAACCCTCATTTTCCATTTCCTCACCCATCCCATAGACCATTTCTTGATCCATCAAATATCCCCCTTTATGTCCCACAACTCGATGCATAATCCTCGCATTCCCATCCAACGGACCAGGTTCATGGCCCGAATGCACTGCATACAACTTGAACACAGCCACCCCTTCTTCTTGATACACAAACGTCTTATCCTTCTCATTGTAATTAGCAATGGGCACAATTGCCCTTATCCGAAACCCACAACCACAACGCTTGGACGCGTACGGTTCCCTTTTCAAAACCTTCGACTTCTTGGAAGACGCTGGGTCTCCTGCCCGGTGACAGGCATAATCCTTAACCTCAGCCATGAACGGCTTATACCTAATATACTTCTGTCTTATACACAACACAACCTTATGTTTCGCGGCCAACTGCTGTAACCTACGCGGCACTTCCTTCGCCGGAACATCAAACGACTCTGTGTACTCAAACCGCCGCCGTTTTGTCCTTTGCATAGACCCCGAGGAATCAGAGCAGACGGGACACTCCGATACACATACCCTTATAAATGATTCAGGAATTCCGTAAAACTTAGCGCCTACAGTCCACACTTGCTTAATTCTCTCTATTGTGTCTTTAAGACCTAAGTGCTTTAAATCGGCATCGCCGTGAAAACTCATGACTATGTCTTGCCACTGATCGATATGTGAGACGAATTGATTCGAATTGGATTTGAAACAGAGGAATTCGTTACCATGAGGGGTGACGTGGACGTTGAGCTTGTCCTGGATCCTCTTCCAGGCAGTTAGATACGCCGTGTCCTCGTTCCGGTCCTTCCACACCGCGCGCCAGCTCACCAGCACCTGAAACGGAGTCGCAGCACGGATCTCGTCAGGGGTCGCGAGTCGACCTTCGAGTATGCAGCGGATCATCAGGGCGTGAGATTGGCTATTGAATGTGTAGAATTGACTCGAAATGTGGGGCTCGGGGTCAATGTGCCCTAGTTCGTTAACCCTAGGGTTTTTGGTGTTAAGTGAGACGGCGTGGTTTGTTGGGGCGAGGACGGAAGAGTTGGTGTTGTGGCGATTGGTTGCGGCGGCGGAGGCGGAGGGGTCGTCGGCGTCGGAAGAAGTATGACTCAGTGACTCGGCGTCGGAGGAAGGGTAGAGGACGATATCGGACATCGGAGGAAGAGAGAAGGGATCGTCTAGAATCGACGGCTGTGATTCGTTATCGTGGTGTAGGATCGGCGGGTCCAGGTGGTGGTGGTGGCCATGGAACAGATCGTCCTCAGTTTTGCTTGGATTCATAGCAGCTGAGGTATGAGTCTCTCTCTCTCTCTCTCTCTCTCTCTCTAAAAGCTTTCCTCGAGTCTCCGTAACATCGCGAGTCGAGGGCTACTTCTCGTGTCTCTCTCTCTCCCCCCTATTTTATTGTCTCCCCTATTTTATTTTATACTCTCTCTCATATTAGTCGTCTTCTTATAAGAATCGTATCATTTTACCAAACATAAAAAATAAAAAAGTTCACTCATTTTTTAAAAATATGATTAAAATCTTTAATGGATTCAAAAAAAATATGAAAATTATATAACTAGGTGAACGTACGGAGTGCTAGAAATGATTATATGTCAGTTGGTTTGGCAAATCTCTGACAAGGTGTTAGGAGATTAGATTAAAGTTGAGTTTAGATTATAAATTATTTTTTATTTCAGATCGTGTTATTATTTAATATTATGTATTTTTTTTATATTTTTTATATTTTTTAATTATATTAACTAGAAGAATCAAAAAATATCAGAGTAGTAATTAAAATTTCAAAAAAAAATAGATAAGATGAGGTTAAAGATGCTAAAAGTTCTGAAAATTTTAGTAAACTTTTGGTTTTTTTTTTTTATTTTTTAAACTCCTTGAAATAATTAAGGCGAATTTCATTAAATGTAATAAAATTGACCATACAAAAAGTGACAATAATATTCAATAATTTCAACCAAAATAAGCCTAAATATTTATTGTTAATTTTAAGTTCGAAAATCGAGTACAATTAAAAATTATATAAGTCACTTGTTCACAAATAAATTGAGGTAACCCGGGCACCATAATTATTAAAAAAACAAAAACAAAGTCTTCTAGTTTTAAAAAATGGACATTTCAATAAAAATTAATTGTGTAGAAATCGTTTGAAGGTTCGCGTGCTTTTGGACAAGAGAAATAACTAGTATTATCTTATCCAAATAGTTCTATAATTATTCGAAAACTTTCTTTTACTTTTATTATTATCCCTATTATGTGGCGTTATTCGCTATCAAAAAGTTCTTGTTGTCTACGGATAAGACAAAATTCACATTATTTGTCTCAATGCCCGATCAATTATGGCCGAAATATTTGTTGAAATATGGAATATCGGAGCGAGATCTGAAATATTAAATTTGTCTTCTTATAAATAATAAAATGACATTTAGTGTACTTTGAAGGACTCTTTGCCAAAAATAGCAATTAAATTGAAAAATTGTCAAAGAAATAGTTCTCCATCATGTTATTGATTGTTGTATTAGTAGGTGATCCTATGTCACGTGATTTGTATAGGTTAGTGGTGGAAACATCAAAGTTTGGCAATAAATTTTAGGCATCGGAATATCTCACGAGACAACCTAAAAATTTTATTCATTTTGCAGTCCAAAAGTCTCAATTTGATGTATCTAATAATATCCACAACTCAAAAATTTTATCAGTTCATAAAGTGGGAGGTCCTTATATTTTTATATAACCAGACCAACTCCAAAATTCTATATATTGAAAACAAATTCATCTACAAGTACTTATCGCATTCGTGTTCTCCTTGCGAGAGAGAGTAAAACACAGCTCGTATGATAGACAATCGTAAATTAGTGTTTCTTTATTTGAGTGAACCGTTTTATCTTAAGAAACAGCTACCAATACATTCTCTAACACCCACGATGAGACGGTGAATTTATTTGAAAAGAGACTATGAATCAACACGACTGGGTTCTGTATCGTATTCGTACTATTTACATTCAAGCTTTTACTATTCTATACTTTTTAGTAATTTCTATTTGTGTGAACAATAAAAGTGTTTTCTCCAAGAACAAGTTTAGGATCACAAATTATTCGTGCACATTTGAACACAGATGTGTCCAGAATCATCGAGTGCACGTGAGATCATCCATAATCACGAGGTCCACACGCACCAGACAATTCTAAACACGTCTATGTCTAAATGTGCACAAATATTGTACGAATAATTTATGTTCCTAGATTTTTTCTTTCTCGAATATGAGTGTGTTTGTAGACATATTTTTGTCTACAGATAGACACAAAAAAAATTATAAACACAGACATCTAAATATAAATGTGTTCAGAATTATTCGAATCAGGCGAAACACTCAAATTATTATTAAGATAGATATGCATGGACATACATATGAATATATGAGGGTCAAAATATGTCAGTTGAAAGGCAAAGGGTGGGACCTTCTTCCAATTCCCAACGTACAGTTTGACTAGCATGTGCAGTGCACTTGAAGGACCAGGAGGCAGGAGCAACTCGACAAGCAAATTAGGACAAATGGAATTTTGGCTTAATTTCATAATTACAATAGAAAAAATTAATTACTTTTATTTCTTTTTCGTAATTTATGTTTAATATTTTTTAATTGTTGTTATTTTGTTTGAAGAGGAACGAAGTTGCAAGGAAGTTGCAAGAAAGTTAAATCTTTCAAATAAAGTAGTAAAAAAACACGTAACTCACCATAGATGACATTAATTATTTTTTTAATCATTTTATATTTGAGAGTGGACAAAAACATCTATTTTATCATGAATGCTTGCCACGCGTGATATATTAATCAATAATTTATAGAGTAACTATTTAATAATTCTAAAGCACTGACCCATAAGACTTATTTCGACTGCGATTATTGTTAAGTTATTAAATTATTAAATTACGACGTTTAAAATAAAATTCAATTCAATTGTTGTCGTTTTGATTAAATTATTTATAATATATTTTGATTAAAATTTAATGAAATATTTATTTGACTTTAGAAGAATAATGATCAAAATGTATAACATTTGAATTAAACTAGTGTTAAAAGATATTTTGGTATGCATGACAACACGGCCAGCACACCATTCAAAGGCCGAAACTCAGGTCTTATTACCAAATAAAATAGGCTGAATAGGCAGAAAGAAAGGAATAAAAAATAAGTCAAAAAGTTTGAAATTATCATCCGTCAAATTGGATAATATTTCAATGATCTCCTCAATTAGTACTAGTAATAAAATTTATTTAATCATGATTCTAACGCGAATATGTAGTCGGGAAAAAAATGTCGTGTGTAAGTTCCATATAAATTGATGGCGAAAGGACGTGTCGGACTATCATATGACGGTAGTCGAAAAACACAATAATTTTTGGTATCATGTAATACCTGCCACGTGTGAAATTAATTTTCTCGCATCAAGAAATAACTTGAAAGTGTTTGAATATCTCCATGCACCAACACAATTTATATTGTTATGAAATCGGGATCCAACTCACTAATTAAAGGTTAATTATTCACTGATTTTAAAGTATCATCACGCAAACTTTTTAGTATTGTATTTTGAAAAGAGAGCGAACACCACATGACCGTGTTACTATGGTTTTTTTAAACTGTAAATTTCACTAACCTCTTACGAGGCGATGCACTATCTTTCCTTTTTTCGAAACTACTTCTCTGTTTCTCTCCTCCCCTAACTTTCGTTTAATTTTTAGCAGTAATGGCTGATTTCATCACAGTTATCTGTATCGTACTGTACTGACTTCATAGCCCATTATATATTGTACTGTTTCATCACCGGTATCAGTAAAAAAAAAAAACAGTACATTCATCCGTACAATAACTTTGGATTTCATGGTTTAAAGTTTTGTAAATTCCCATTTTACCCTCCTTCGCATTCTTCCAAATCCATACAAGGCCACACCAAAACTTTTAAACAACCACCAGCACACATCATTTGCCACACTGACCTCCCCTAACAACTTGACCAGCTTCTCCAAAAAAAAAAAAAAAAAAAAAAAAAAAAAATATATATATATACTTTCCCTCTTATCTTTTAATTATATCTTAAATATCAAGGAGTAGTAAAATTATGTCTCAGCAAATAATTATATTTTTTTTTGGTCTTTATTTATAACACCAAAAAGTTCTCTTTCTTGTCTTATTTATAATGACTGGTCTCAGCAAAAAAATTATCTTTTTTGTCTTTGTTAATGTAAGTCATAAAAAAAACCCTTTCATATGTAAAAAGGAATAAAAAAAAAAGAAGCTAATAGAGGATTATTTTATAATTTTGTATGAATTAACAAAAAATGTAATTAAACACAAAAGAGTAGTAGAATTATGTCTCTACGTACAATGATTCGTCTCAACAAAAAAATTATGTAAGTCGAGACCGCGGCCGGTACTTAGGATTCGTGGACTCACGGTCTGTGGTTTGAGATCCGAGGCCCAATGCGGCCCAATAAGTGCCCAATAACATAATTGGCGTTGGGCATGGCTTGTTGGGCTAACTCCTAAGTGTGCTTGAATTTGATGAAGTCCAAAAAGTAAGCCCTCATTCCCTAATAGCATTTTTTTTTCCACATAGAATTTGACTATAACAGGAAAGTAATTCCTCTTGATTTAATCATCTCAAGTGACATAAGTCTTCCTATGAAATTTTTCTTCTCTTTTTTGTAAAAATTCATTTTTAGGAAACTTGGTTAGGGATTGTAATTTCGAGCGTTTCGTTACTCGTCCTGTTTGGAATAGAATTTTAGAAAAATTTTTGGAGATCGGATTGGACTTGAAAACGGAATTAAAAAAAAGGGAATGGGTCGAAGGCGGATTCGAGTACCCCCGCCTTGTTCTCTACCCCTTTTTATCATTAAATAAATATTATTTTTTTACCCTTTATTAATTATATAAGATTAGGTTTGTGTAATTAGGTTTTCTTACTTTTATATTCTATCGTAGTGTTTCTAACTTAAAATTAGTACGTTAGTTGTTCGAACAATTTAACTATGTTAATATGTTTGGTCTTCGGGTCGTGTAATTTATCTTTATATTTGAGTTCAACATTTTTTTATTTGAAGTTATATAGCTTATGTTTGTGCAACTCGTATATATAATTTTGCAATCGTACGTTAATTCGTAGTTAACTATTACATGAGGTGGATTGATTTTTCTTTTCTTTTAGAAAAAGAGTAGGGCGGGAATTCACAATCCTCGCTTGGGGCGGGTATGGAGGGTGTAGTTCAATCTCAATTCAGAGAACAGGACAGAATGGAGGCAGATTTTAAATTCATGGATCGAAGATATAAATAGTCAAATCGGTTACCAATTTGTCTCGTTATTATCCCTAAACTATGTGATACACGGATCTCAATTTGTGTTTAATTGCTTTCGATTTCATATATTTAAATTCAATATTATTGCTTATTTTTCATTTAATTTTATTTATTGTGTTTATTCGCGTCTTTCCAAATGCATCTAGTGAATGATTAAAAGTGAATTTGAACTAATCTCATATTTTGCAATTTTTTTTATTATTTCCGTCAAATTTTTTTTAATGTTTATTTATTCATCTCAACGAGTGAAATAAAAAAAGTTTAAAAGTATGAGTTGAAATTAATTTTTTTTATATGGGACGACACTAAAGATACAAAAATAATAATAATAGTATTTTCAATTTTTTCGTTTTTAGTTAATTTTTAAGGATTTTTTTATTTTTTTACTTTTTAATTTTGTTCCTCAAGGACTAAACCCCATAATAATAAATCAAAAATACTTAACGTAAACTTGATAAAAAATTTTAAAAAAATAAAAAATACAATGACGTTAAAACCGAATAATGATGTGCATGACATGTAATAACTCCAATCTACTTATTAACGTGGTGATGCGTTCCTGATAAAAACGTTATATAATTATTAACAATGTGGGGCATCTTTTCGTTGAAAACGTCGAGAAAAAAAAATTTACGTAAAAGAATCGCACAAGAGAAATGCTCTCTCTCTCTCTCACACACACACACACTCTTCAATCAGTCCTTGTTTTTGTTTTACGTAGAGTCAGCAACGATGGTGGACTAGTCCAATGCTTATCAGTTTAATAAGAAATTTCCTTACAGCCTATACTTGGGAGTTAAGCATGTAAATGTCGACAGGGAGACATGTACACAAGTATTTAAATATTATTAATTAGACTATTGGTCCATGTACTTTTTATTTTTAATTTAGATTTTTTCCGTCAAGAAAAATAACTGAAATGACAACGAGTTTAATGCCAATTAATTAGTGACGGAATTAGTAAAAGACTGGAGGGACGTTCTATTTTGAATGTGTAGAAAATTTCAAAATTGAAACTTATCTAATGACGTTTAATTAATTTTAATTGTAAAAAAAGTAACTGTATAATAATTTTTTAAAATGAAGGAGATTATTGTATTTATTAGAAACCTTAGGCGAGGTTAGTGTATTTTAACCTATTGTAATACTATTCTACAGTCTAGTACAATTCTTTAGACTTTCTGTAACTTTCTTGGAGAACCTTCCTCAATTCCTTACCACAAACCTCTTCAACTTAATGCATATAAAAAGACCTCCCATGACACACACAGAGAGAGAGAGAGAGAGAGAGAGAGAGAGAAACACACCCTTTAAGGTATATTTGCAGGGCATGATGAAGACAACAAGAGTAGCTGCAGTTTTATTCCTCCTCCTGTTTCTTGTCCCCAAGTTTCTATCTATGGTGACAAAATCTAGTTCCAGCTTGATTTCAATATTTATTTTAATCAACATAGTTTTCGTATCAATCTTGTTGCTGAGTCTGAGATCTTCTATTGAAGATTATGATTCATTCTCCTATCTTCCACCTCAAGTTTATGAAGCAGACAATCAACTCGCAGAGAAACCAAAAGACGAAGATGATCACAGTCGCGATAACGAGGATCACAATCGCGATAATGAGGATTTTGTCCCTCGTTTAGTATACGTAGAATACAAAGGGGAAAAACCTTTTTTGCTGGAATATTTCGATGGCGAGGGTGATGATTACAAAGGAGATAATGATGACGACGGTGGTGGTGATGACAACGAGGACGACGATGTGAGCTGTGAAGATGAGGGGGGTGAGGATTTAAAGAGGAAGATTGAGGAATTCATAGCCAAAAACAACAAGAAATGGAGGGAGGAAAAAGCAGAATCACGAAAGAGTTAGCTGAGCTCAAAAGGGGTAGCTGGTCGTCTACTAGGAGCTCTGGCTGGCAACAAAGCTTAAGCTTCACACTCGTCTACTCGCAACTAAGTTCCAGCTCTATGTTGAAAAGAAAAATGAAAATCCCCCAACTGTTCTCTCTTCTTTCTGCTGTTTTAACCATGTACAGAATACATACATGTGTGTGTGTATATATATGTTTGTATGTGTATATTGTTTATATGGGTGTTTTCTCTTTCCCTTTGTTTTTGTGTGGGGGAGTAAGGGATTTCCAAATCAGTGTCTGTTCATGTCCCTTTTTTTATGGACAATTGTAAGACTCAATTTGTTTACTCTGGTATATATTAATGAAAATTTGTTGTTTTCTTTGTATTGAAGCTAGAATATCTACGCATGATAATTAGTCTCTGATTATGAAATATGCTTCCTAACTTAGAATTCAATTAATGCAGAAATTAACCTCTGTGTTTGTTTGGAAACCCAGCAACAGGGTGATAAAACGAGCTGAAGAGTTTGATTGCCCCATACACGAGCTTTATTTGAGCCAATCTTAAGTAGTTAGCTCGAATTTTTTATGTATTATTAGTTGAACGAGTCAAGTAATTGTTTTTTTTTTTATCATGATTTGAAAACTTAACGAACTTACAAAAAATATTTCAAACTTAATTTATTTGTGTACTAAATTGATCTTAAACAAGTATTTATATGAGCTTAAACTAAACTAATTTTCTTCGTTTATCCATCGTAAAAATAAATGAGTGAACACGAATTCAAATTCAAATAACTTTTAGCAAGCAAACACAAGCTCAAGCTCAATGTTAATTCCTACTTTCCATATTCCTTGTACTTGAAATCGGTAATCAAAATGTCGAATAATTGCTGTCGGATACCATCTGACTTTTGATGCCACTTCATCAAAGTCCATGTGTGTGTGGGTGCGTGTATACACGCACTTATTTATATAATAAAAACTGTTTAAACCAAATTCTTCTTGATATATTTTTCAGTTGATTTTTTTTGGGTGTTTTTAAAAATATATTTTAAACATATTAAACGATTCGAATTATCAAAATTTAATCAAAAAATAAGAAGTCTTTATTTTAGCAAAATGAGAAATTACTCATTAGAAAGTCTCTCTCTCTCTCTATATATATATACATATACACGCACCTACTTTTTAGGTCAAGGTCTTAATGTATTTGGTAAATGCGATTTGTGATCAGCATGACATCTACTTCATTGCATCATACATCTTGAACAGGTCAAGGATTGGACTCTATTGGGAATATTTTGGGTGTAATTGGTTAGTTTGGTGGACAAACTCGAATCGAAACAGAATTTTTAGTTTCGAAATGTATAAAATTAAAATTGAACCAAATTAATTCGGTCAAATTTGACGATTTGTTCAATATCATTCATATTTTTTCGGTCCACTGCTTTCGTTGATCACGAATGGGTAATCTAAGTAGTAGACAACTATTCATCAGTCAATTGAAAATAAAAATTGACAAATTCATAAATTCATAAATGAAAAAAATTACAAAATGAACGAACATTTGAAAAATAAATAAAACTGAACATGACATAATTAGTTGAAAAACTGGACAAAATCATCGTTTCGATTCGATTTAATTTATCAATTTTCCAGGGACGAAGCCAAAAATTTTAGATTGTGACATGAAGAATCTTACTTGAAGTTATTTTTTTAATCTCTATTATTCTATAGTCGTCCAAAGTGAGTATATTTATAGTCTGTCTGGAACTTTTGAAAAGAAGTGGAACAAAAAAAGGAAACAAAAAGTTTTACCACTACCCTATTTCAATGGAATCTCTTTGTCAATTTGTATTTGTCTACCTTCTTATCAATGCATCAAGTGAATGATTAAGAGTGAGTTTGAATTGAATTAATTTTTTTAATGCTAATCGGTACAAAGTTTTTGTATTTTTTCATTCGTTTCGATGAAAAAAATATAAAAAATATAAAAATATAGGTTGAAATTAAAAAAAAAACATATAAAATAACGTTAAAGACGCAAATATAGTAAAAAAATAGTTTTATTTTGTTTACCTACCTTAGGGTGGACAAACTTTGTTTACCTACTTCCGTGTGGGAGCACTTCCAGATTTTATTTCGATGATTAAAATTGTTTATTTTGTTTTGATTTACTTTTTTTAATTATTTTGATGAGCAAAGACCCTTATCTTCTCCAGAGCAGAACACAAGAAAATATGATGGAAGGCATTTGCAGCAGTCAATCAGATTACAAGAAAGCCTTTGGAAACAGAAATCAAGAATTTGGTGGATTAATTTGGGAGATTAAAATACTAAATTTTTTCAATCCATGGCTAATGAATGGTTAATAATATATTCAGAAAAAAATCTGACCAAGCAACTATCAAAACTTCTACATTGCAGTTTTTCAAGGAAGTAGAGGGCATGGCTCATATTCAAAGTGGATTTCCACAAAACTTATGATTCAGTCAACCGAAACTTCGTTCTCAAGATGTCGGCTGTGGATCAAAGTGGATTGGATGGATAAAGGAATGTGTTTGTACTATTTGCTCTATCTATCCTTACAAATGGATCTCTAACATCAGAATGGAAAGGGGTTTAAGACAAGGAGATCCATTATCCCCTTTTCTATCGACTTGGTGATGGAAGGTTTGAATATATTGATGGAAAGAGCTATGCAACAAGGGATGATCAAAGGGGTTCAAATTGGCTCCCCAAGTTTATCCATCTCTCATATACAATTTGCTAATGATACTATGATGTTTTGCAATTGTGATACGAAGGACCATGTTGACATTGAATTTTTTCGACAGAGAAGGCATTAATTTGAAGATGATGGCAACTTAAAGCAACTGTCAATTAACAAAGTTGGACATGGTATGTAGTGGCAATGATCATGTTGACTTGTATGTGGGGATTTCATATCGTTTATATTGCACCCTTATGTTTCAAAAGTATGATTTAAGATTTTCTTATACCTGTTGGTTCCAAGTTTCAACAATCTTATCTGGTTTCTCTACTTGCAATAACAATCTACATGATTGGGAATTATATTTGAGTTGATATATGTCACACCGTATTGTTGTAGATTTTATTAAACCAAGAGCACTTAAAATACTCGAGGAAATCTAAAGCACTTCAAGAGCATTGGTTGGGACTCCCAAGAATATATTTTAATCCACGACAATGCCTGTCTTTTGGATAAGATAAACAAACCGAGGTCAAAAGCACATATACCAAAAGGCAAAAAGTATAAACAATCTATAGACAATGGGATATCTATGGGCCCATGACAATGATATCCATGGGCCCATGGCAATGATATATTCCAAAAGGCAAAAGTTATATTCCATTGCATAAATATACTCCAAAAGTTATAAATATACAAATGAAGAGAGGCTCATAGTCAGATGGTAGGCACTAGCAGCACTGAGATTTGATATCAAGACTCACGGTGAGACTGAGAGCTGCGAGCAACAACGTCGAGAGAAATGGAGACTGTCGGACAACTCAGAGAGTACCTGTAGGAGGAGCGAATAATGGGAGAGAGCTTTACATTAATAGTTCTCAGAATAGGGCAAGTTGTGCTTAGAATAGGGCAAGTTGTGGTGAAACCTAAATGGCAATGAAAAACCAAGGGTATGTTTGGAAATCATTTTGTTTCCTGTTTTCTGTTTTTATTTTTTGAATTTTTTATTTTTGGAGAAAAAAATATGTTTGTCTTAATATTTTACTTACAAAAAATTAAAAACAATTTTCATTATTTTCAAAAAAAGTGGAAGTATGAAAAGTGAGAGTTCATTTATTTCAAAAATAGTTTTCATTATTTTCAAAAATCAACTACACACACATATATATATATATATAAATATATATACGTATAATATATATGTATATATTTATATAACATGTATAATATATATTCTCATAAGTACATACTTATAAATGTATATGTATATTTATATGTATACATATATAATATATATGTATATACATGTGTACATACTTACAATATACTTATATATATTGTGTGTGTATATATATATATATATATATATATATATATGTATGTGTATATATATAGTTAGATATATTATATATTATACGATTTATATACTTATAATATATATAAGTTACTTAACATACTTATAGGGGATGGTTTCATAGACCAATATTTTTTTAAACTAATATTCGACTAACATCCAAACTTATTATTCGTGATTAAATTTTAATGATTCGAACCGTTCAATGTGTTTAAAACATATTTTTTAGGATACCCGCGAGAAATCAGCTCAAAATATTACCGGAAAGAATTTGATCCAAACAGTGGTTCAAAATACTAACAGGAACTGTTTTATGAACAATTTCAATTTCAATTTCTAAATGCTGACACAATATCCCGTGTTTTAATAGTATTAACTTTGCCAATTTCAATTCTTTAGTTTTATTGATATAAGGTAGGCTTAAAGGTTCATCACTTTTTAATGATTAAAGAATTTAAATAGGATAATTTATATATATTCCCCACTGTAGTGAGAATTGAATACCCAAAGTAGCAGACCTGCTTAGTTGTGAATTCTTATTAATTAGTTCTAGTGGTGATAGAAAGTCACCATAAGATAAAACTCAAGGCAGACTGTTATACTATTTTGAATAAAATAAAATTCAGGATACATTACTCAAGTGGCCTATGTAATTTTGTTGTTGTTTTAACTTGGTCCCTGTAATTTCAATCGACTCAATTTTAACTTTACATTTATGAATTTGTGTCATTTAAAGATAATCGTTAACTTTCGTCTGTAGTCCTAACGGAAAGTTAGCGGTTGACCCATTTCAAAGGGCAAAAAGATAACTTCAAATAAGATCAAAAAAAAAATTTTGGACAAATTTTTTTTTATTAACTACTGAACACAAAAATTAGGACGATTAAAAATATACGCAATATATGACATTACAATGGCTTAGCCCAAGTCTCAAATAGGCTGACATCCTATCCACAGGCAATCATATGCCACTATGGAGAAAACCAAGAATGCGAGGTGAGGATGAATAACAAAAATGCCATGAAACCTTCAGATGAAATCATGACTAAAGGCAGAATATTTGTTTTTTTAATGTTAAAGATTCACATTTCGCTTGACTTTTTTATTAAATTATTTTTTAATTATTATTTAAAAAATAATTATAATTTTTTTTATTTTTTGTCAATATTTTTTTGAATTAATATTGATTCCGTTTCGATGAGAAATTTCAGAAAAATTATAAATAATTAATCAAATTTGAAAAAAATTAGAAAAAATAAAACAATCTAAAAACGGGGTATGTTTTCTTATTATTCATTTTTAGTGAATTTTTTTAACTTTTGAATATAATATTATACTTTTTAGATTTTTTCGTCAAGACGAACCAATAATTGATATAAAAAAGAGCACTAGCTAAATTTCTGGGGAAAACAATATTTCCTGCTTTTATTATTATGTTACTGCCATTTGAAAAAAATCCAAATCACTAGTATTCCCAAGGTTTTTGAAATGCAAGGGAGAACGCCTGTAAGCATTCCTGGGGTTTTTGAAACGTCATTTAGTTTTTCTGACAGTGGCATTGCTAGCGTTTGCAAAAACACTGCGAAAAACGCCAGCAAAGATATCTCCGGCGTTTATATGACTTTTGCTGGCGTTTTAAAAACGCTAGAAAAATCCCGATTTGTTGTAGTTAACATTTTAAGGGGTCAAATTTACAAAAACAAAATTATAAATCTATAATAATTATAGTTATTTTTTAACAACTGGAGGGTCAAGAGATCTCACTTGTAAAAGTTAGTTAAATTTTCAAAAGAAATTGTAAATCTATAAGAATTATGGTTATTTTTAATAACTGAAGAGTTAAATGATCTCACTTGTAAGAATTATAGTTATTCAAATCCGTCCACCCTTAGATTTTTAATCAATATTATTTTAAATTGGTGAACTATAGTTTTCACCCCATTAAATTTAATTACCTCAAATACTATAAACATTACCATGCACTTTTAATTTGACTCAAGTGCCAATGTAATCTTTATTATTACGGTAGTTGGATGGTCTTCCAAAGTGAGTGTGTGTGTCTATATATATATATATATATATATATATATATATTGAAAACTAAGGTATTCGGTCAATTAGGAGTATAACACATTTATTGTTGATTAGTCCCCGGCCTTGAAGTTAATGAAAAAAACATGAAATAAAAAGTTTTCCATCTACCCTATTTCAAATGGCAATTCTTTGTCAATTTTTTTCATCTACTTTCTTATGAATGTATTGATTAAGGGTGAGGTTGAACTAAATTAATTTCTTTTTAAATAGTCGGTATTATTTGATATTTTATAATTTTTTGTCAATTTTTTTAACATTTTCTCATTCATTTGGAGAAAAGAGAAAAGTATAAAAATACAGGTCAAAATTAAATTTTTTTTATATAAAATGACGCTAAATACACAAAAATAGTTTTAAATTTTTTTCGTCTTTAATAATTTTTTAAAGGTTTTTGCTCATTTTTTAACTTTTTAATTCCTTTCGTCGAGATAAATAATAAATCCAAAAAAAAATAGCACAAGCTTGGTTTAAAAAAATGATCAAAAAGATAACAATGTTAATACCGAATATTAGTGCGCATGACATGTAATAAGTCGTCTAATTATTAACGCAGTGGCACGTTTTTGATGAAAAACATCATATGATCAAGATAGACAAAATCTCCATAGAGGATCTGAAATCCGCAACAAAGTATCTCTATCTCTCTCTCACTATCTTTTCAACACACGCACAATTCTAAATTATTAATGTAATGGTGCATTTTTGTTGAAAATGTCATATGATTAAGAGAGAGAAAATCTTCATTGAGGTTCTGAATTCCACACATTTCAATAATTAACGCGGTGGCACTTAAAATTGAGTTTAAAATTGCAATTTAATATGTTTTTTTTATCAGTTTTTCTTTAGAATAACAATCGCTGAGATATTTCCTGGCAGCCCATACTTGGGAGTCAAGTATGTCATTGCCCGCAGGGAGACATGTACTGTGATGTACACAATCATTTGGATGTGATTAATTACACCATTGGTCCCTATAGTTTTGACAATATTTTACTTGCACTCTAATTTCCTTTCTGACGTAGCCCATCCAGGGTCGTCCCGTATGATTTTCTACTAGTAGAACACACATTTGAAACTAGAGAAATCGAAGTAAAAGTAGAGAGACCACATGTGCAATTTATCATTTTTTTTTTCTTGAGACGAAGCTCATATGAAAATCTTTATACACCTTAAAAAAAATTAGGTTGTGGTTGAATTATATTATTTTTTTGGATAAACAATCTATTATTTGGTATTTAATTTTTTGTATA
>JABCMJ010000135.1:0-48582 GCA_014822125.1 Arbutus unedo
TATAGGGAGATAATTTTTCACCCCTCCAAAAATAATCTCCCTCAGAGGGATAGAGGGGGATAATTTTTGGGCCGGGGTGGGGGTGCCCAAAAATTATCCCCGGGTATTATCCTTGGATAATACCCCCTCTCCCTTATTACAACTACAAAATAACATTATCCCCCTATTTTATCCTCCATCCAAATCAAGTACTATTTTATCCCCCCTTTTTTAATACTTCATCCAAACTATCTACTTTTTATCACCCCCTCTATAAACATCACATCAATGTGGGCCAATCCTTTAAAAATAATACCGAACTTATCCCCTTAAAAATAATCCCTCATCCAATCGGCCCATTATAATTTATCTTTTTGTCGGCTGAAAGGTTGGATTTGGGTCCAATCTTGATGGGGTCACGTATTGAGTTTAAGCTTACACTTAGATGACTTAATTCTAGAATTAAAACCAAAAATTAATTTTGTATAACTCCCAAATTAGTACTAAAATTGAAACCATAAATTAATTTGTAAACCCATATTCTGTAATTAAATCTAAAAATTAATTTCATAATTGATTTTAGATTTATTACATAAATTAATTTTGTTCTCCTCGTGATTCTAGTATTTGGGCGCTTCTAATTGAGAAACAACACACCAAACTTTTGAGAGCCTCCTCGCTTGCATATTCGTAGTATTCTTCGTGTTTTTCAGTGATACATAAAGTACTACACAGTCAGTTTGTCAAACAATTTCAAAAGTGCTATCCTTTTCGTTCCAATCGTTGTTATTTTGGGAGATGAATGTCGAACGATTTCTCCAACACTCTGATGATGTGGCAAATTTATTTTTAGGACACTGTGTGTTCACAGGTCTCGGATTGAATTGTTTTTATTTCTATTTTTTTTCAATATGTCTTTTACATTTTGATTTTTTTGTTCAAAATATATTTTTTAAAAGTTATAATTTGCAGAACAAAATAACTAATTGTTAATTATTTATTTTTCTAGAACTGTTTTTCGACTTACATAGTCTTCGTACCGCCAATTTCCTCCTCCATGGCTGCCGGAAAATAGTTTTATCAACCTTGTACATCATTAATTTTGAGATTTGCCTTTGTGGCAGTTGAATTTTCTTGTTAACGTTATCACTCCTTTTACCTCTTAAATTTCCTAACGTGCAAAGTCATCCATTTACCTCATCATCAAAACAGATCCAAATTGTTGATCAATTGCAAGGACTTTAAAATATCAATCCTTTTGAAAAAACCAATTTAATTTCTGCAAACTTCAATGTCATCATCACAAGCCTGAAACCATATGAAAGCATAAATTAGATCTCCTTAGTAGCTAGGGATCTAAGAAATAGAAGCTCTTGTGGAATCTGAGACATCCGTAACCAAACAAAAAAAAAAGTGTGGAAATGGCCAGGAAATTAATCGTTGCTTTTTAGTGTGCATGGGAAAAAAAATTCTCATCAAATGCAAAATTTTATGAAAAAGAGTTAGTTCTGACAGTTATCGAAGATTGAGAAAAGTTGAAGGAAGAGGCTAGGGTATATGTGCGCACGAGGGGTTGGAGAGGGCCGGGCGGCTCCAATGGTGGTGGCCGGCCGGTGGATGGGTAGCAATACAAGTAAAGTTTAGGGTTAGGTTAAAAAAACAGATTTTAAGAGTAGAATGACGAAAATGGCATTTCGGGATCAAAGTAAATTGTTTAAGTTGATGTAAAAGAAATATGGGGTGGAAGAGTATTTTTGGGTTAATATAAAATCACTGTTTTATTTTTTTTAATCATATCAAATAATAGTATGGCAATCAACCGTGGCACGTGGGATCATGAATCTGGATGCCTTTTGGGAAACATGTTTTTGTCATTTTTGTGTGTGTGTGTGTGTGTGTAATAGAAGATGGACGGTCAATATACTTCAGAATGTGCCAGCTTAGCCATTTGAAGGCTCCAATTTAGCTGATTAGATATCATAGCTAGCATAAGGAATGTAGGTACAAAGGGGACACTACGTTTGAGTCCTCATTCTTCCCCCTTATTTGTGTTTGTGTCCTGCGATCGGTTTTCATCAAACCGATCAAATCAGTATGGGGCAGTATTCTCTGACGGGTTCCTTTGATTGATTGAAGTGAACCCGTCTATGCAATAACCAACCACATGAAGAAACTATGTGGATGCTACTAGTTTTCATTAAGTCTCTTACTTCCTGAGTTATGGGGTTGATGAAGGTTATTTTGTTTCTGAGGTTCAACTAGGCTGAAAAAATCAACAAAACTATATCTACCTTCCAACTATCTACCTTACTAGTTACTAGAAAGTAGAAATTAACCCTATGCAATCTGTTTCAAAACCAGTCTGGAAAAAATGCCAGAAAGCAATCTTTCGCAGCTGTAATAACACAAAACAATTTATATTCCCCATCAAGTCTTTCATTTAAGTTCGTTCCAGAAAAAAGCTGCTAAATAAGTATTAACGGAACAGATTATGTCCACGTATTTAAGAGTGGAGAAAAGATTCCGCCTAATGACTGATTCTAGTTGTTACTTGTTTATCAATGTAGCTATTTACTTGATCAACAGCCACTTTAAACACACTTCTGCAGAATTTAAAGAGGCTAAACTTTGAGTTTAGATTGTGCTGCAATAAGACAAACAAGCCCAAGTTGCATAAACGCAAAAACAAGTTGTGATTGTGAATGCTTCAGCTACTTCACTCCGAAAGCTATAAACTATTTCTTTCCTTCTGGTTTCAAACCAGTTTTGGCAAAATGGTAGAGAAAGCAACCAGTGACAAAATTAAATAGCTGGTCTGGTCTAAAAAATTAAAAGCATGAATACTTTTCAACGATACTTGATCCTCGGTTCATATTTGTAGAACACCAAAGTTGAACTTTTTCATGGTGTGTTCGACATGATGCTTGACAATGAGAAAACAAGCACCTCCTTTGCATCAAGAATGATCAGACATTAGCAAGAAAGATCACCAAATGAAAATGTGAAATACATAAACAGACAAATGACAATGAGAAAACTGCCACCTCTATGCGTCAAGCATGAATAGACAGACGTTCATGTAATTAACAAGTGAAAGTACAGGAATACAACAAGATGCTATTTGATTCACTTATAGGCACGAGAAAGCAAATCAAATGGAAGGCCACTACAACGAAAACAAATGATATTCAGAAGATACTAACCCTGCGCATTCGAGCTGCATTTGTCGTCCAATTCCTATGAGCTCGAATATGATCCCAAAGTTTGCAGTAGAAACAGGGAACACCAAGTTCATGATCATTTCAGTGGTTCAGTCCAATTCATCCACAAGAATTGCATTGAGCATAAATAAGTTGTAAATGACATCCACAATGTCATTTAACAAAGCCTTTGATCACTATGGTCAATTGCACTTAGTTATTGTGTTAATCGTACTTCTCTTTCCAGGAATAAATCAGAAATAAAACCCACGAAAGTGCCAACACGAAATCACCAACTAATTGCCTAGGCCAATCACTAGCCAAATCTTCGAGTCTCCTCTCAAAATACACCCTCCAGATTGCCATTGAGACATGAAGAAGAACACAACCTTTGGAAAAGAAGATATGGAATTCTCTGTCCTTGACAAAAGCCACCATAAACAATAAAAGCCCAATTGCAAACAGAAGCAACCCGGCAAATGAGTCAGAGATTTGTATCAATAACTGATCATGTGCCGTCGACCCCAGTAGATTTCGAGCAGTTTCGGGGCCATGTCCAAATACAAAGATTTCATTTAGATAGAACATTACTAAAGCACCACAGGTTAGAGAAATGGCTGAATGGAGCATACAAATAATGAAGAACCCAGATGAAGCCATTAGTCGAAAGCTACAATTTATATCAGATGACCAAATAGCGCACAAATCCCTTCTGATTCACCAATTACCCACTGATAATCTTGGCTTACCATCAAACAAATCAATATAAACTCATTATCGGGTACAAACCTGATACCTGGAATTGTGGGAAAACCCTATGCCAGAAGACCCAATTGCTAGCTCAAAGCCCTTCCAATTCCGTAACTACACACCTATGATCACGGCTTACAATCACTACAAACCAGCTTCACATTCAATTTTGATTACCTAAAACTGGAGAGAAAAACCCATATCAGATGACCCAACTCAAGCTCCAAATCCAAACAAATATCAGATTGCGCAGCAAATTATAGGGTTATCAATAAAATAGCTATGAACCAATATAATTTTGCAATGTTGATGAGGTGAAACTTTGTTTAGAAGTTGGAACTCCAACCCTAGACTTGGTCTTCAGACATTGGTTTGTTCCTAAAACACCCAAATTTCAAGTATTTACAGCTTTCTCTTTGGCCAAAAAGGCATCATGTTGCGAGCTCAAGCTCATGCTCAATCTGAAATCATGAAGATCTAACATTGGGATGGGTAGCACTAGATCTCAGATATTGAGATCTACAGCACATCCTCAAAATCTTAAAAAAGTACAGCACTGTATAGCCAAATTTTAATTTGCCCAAATAAATTATACCAAATCCTTCCATACATGTAGAATTCCGATGTACAGTGATATAGAGATAAGAGACATCGAGAGTGAGAATCCGATTCAATTTGTATGTATATGTGGAAACCACAACCCTAGGTTCAGTGGGGACGAGTGTGGATGAGATTTTGGCAGGGGTTCCATTGAGAAGCGTGCTTAGGGAATTGGACTGGCGGGATCGTCTGGTAGAGCCGGTCGTTGTTGACAGAGAGAGCGTTTTCCGTTCGGAGTAATTATTCAGTGCGCACCATCACGTTGCGTTTTTTGTATATTTTATTTAACTTTTTTTTTTATCTTGTTCAATGACTATATGTGATACTCGCTACGTGAACATTTAATGCAGTTTTCCTCTCAAAATAACTTTTGTAAAAGAAATAAGACATGAACCTTTTATGCCGGTAGAGGTGTTCTGCTCTACCCATAGACGTTGTGTAAGGTTTATTCTAGAAGCATTTTGTGCCGACAGAAAGGGTAAAATGTAGAGGTAGAACTCATTTTTGAAAAATATTCAAGTAACGTTTTGGACCGGTAAAATTATAAGTTGTACCGATAGAACATTTTCTCAACATAAAATAGTGTTATTTTCTACCATTAGAAGCACATATTTTTAACATTTTCTAACGGTGTAGGACTATATAATTTTGGGCATGAGAAATGGTTATTGAAGAAATATTGGTGCATGTGTTGAATGTTTGTTCATATGCATGGCCATGTGTCGTATGGTGATTACCTCGAAACAGGTGGCTATGTGATTTCATTAGTGCAAGTTCGTAGAATATGATAAGAGTCAAGTGATTCCGCCGATATAAGTTCGTAAATTTAACTACAATATCACTTGGTGGATTCCTACAGTGAGAGTCCGTAAAACCAATGAAAGTGTTATGGATGACTCTAGTGGTGAAAGCTCGTAAAAGTACTGAAAACTGGAACATTACGTATATTTCATCATAGGTTGCCGATTACGACGAAGGTCTTGTGAGTTGTATGTGGTTTTCATATGTATAATTGTATGGTAATACATTTCCAAAATGTATACTTTTGTACTCAATAAAAACCTATATATTTTGGAACGAGATAAATTTTAAACTTCTTTGACCACTTATTTAACATGTTATCCTATACCAACCTTGACTTATGTTTAGTTGATAAATCATTTTCAAGTAATGATGGAGATCCAAGGGATTTGAGCCTTAGCAATTGATGGGTTAGTGTTAAGAAGCATAAAACTCTGCTTTGTTTTGGATTTATTTTATCGGGCATTGTGAGCTTGGATTTTAATCCATGATTAGGCTAAGAGATAATAGGCATAATAGTCTGAATACCAGAATTATCAACATCAGAATTGTTAGCAGTCAGAAATGAGTCAATGACATATTTATTTAATTACTTGGGAATGTGATGTAATGTCTGAGTTATTGGTTCATATTTGGTGGAATGGTTTTATATTTGATTTCCGCACATATTTATACCCTTGGAGTAATGAGTGTGAGAAGTAGGGCATGAGCTGACGGGTAGATGTGACTACTACAAAGGTCAGTTGCTCGATTTGTGGGTAATGGCATTTTGACCCTCATGAGAAGCTGACCAGCGGGGATTGGATTTGCTGTAATTGGTTTGCTTAGATGCAAGCTTAGATGCAAATGTAGTTGAGGGCTTTTGAGAATATGATATCCGTCAAATTGTTGTTGTTGATTAGCACCCTGCTTGTCTTGTAATTCCCCACGATTGCCGTTATCACCAATGGGTCATCATGTGGTTAATGAACTCCCTCTGGAATTGAAGAAGCTGATGGTTTGGTCTTCTACTATTATGTATTGTGCCCTCAGTCTTGAGCTTTCTTGAGTGTTCCTCTTCAGAGGAGCCGGTCTCCCTCCTCCAACAAACCCTCTAGTGATCATCCTTATCTTTTCGATTGGCTGGACTTGCTCAATTGCTGGCTCCCTGGGACATTCTTCTCTGTGCTTCCTGGGTCTCCTCTGGTTATTTTGATTTTGTCAACCTGTTACAAATTGGGATAATCTTACTCTTTAGATTAGTTCCTCGATCTGCCTCTTCATATTGAAGCACTTTTTTGTATCGTGACCATGATCCCTGCGCAAATGTCAGTACTTACCCTCATCCCTTTTCTTTGGGTCTAGTTTCATCCTTTTTGTCTAGTGCACTTCCAGAACATCACCCATCTGCATTAAGACTTACTCCACAAGGATGGTGAGTGAAGTAAATATTTTGAACTGATTGTGAATCCTCCTTTTCTAGTCTCGTCCCTTTGCTAGGATTCTCTTCTTCCCTTTTTTCTCATGATCGGCTCCCGCTTATGTTTTTCCCTGCTCGGTTCTTTCGTTCGGTCCCTATGGGCCATCATTGCATCCTTAACATTCATGTGTTGGTGAGCTCTAACCATTAGTTTGCCCATGTTGGACGATGGTTGCTTAGAGAGATGGTAGAAGAGTTCGGTCGGTCGTAAACCCCCATAAAGGTTGAAAGGGTGATCTTGTTGTTAACTTCATCTACCATCAAGGATTCATCGTTGAAATGCTTGAGGTAATCACGAAGCACTTATTCCCCCTGCTAGTTGATGTTTAGCAGGTAAGTGGGTGGTTGGCACTGCCAACCACTATAGAAATGCTAATGAACAACTTGCTAAGCTGCTCGAAATCATTGATGGTTTGAGACTTTAATTTCCCAAATGAGAATCTAGTTGAGCCTTTGAGAGCAGCGGGAAAGGCTCAATACATGATCTCATCGGGAATGGCATGCAGCGTCATGTATGCCTTGTAAGTCTCCAAATGATCCAACGGATCTCCCAAGCCAGCAAAGAGGTCCATCTAGGGTGTCTTGAACTTCACGTTGGTCTAGCCATCACTGCTTGTATGAATGGCAGGCTAGACTTGGGCACTTGGCCATCACTCGCCATTCCTCCTTTTTTCTCCATATGCTTCATGATGCCCTTTAATTTTTTATGGGACTCCTTAATTACTGCCCCTTGAGCTGCGAAATCCTACTTGGGGGCAAGTCTCATCGACCTTGTCGATTCTCCTTTCTATTTCTCGTTGTGTGTTTGTTTACTTCTTCCTCCTATTTCCTGTCTTCCACTTGGATCGCATGCTCTTCATAAGGTTTTGTCATTGGCTGGCTGACAGCTAGCAGTGGTGGCAACGGTTGTGTCTGCAGTTTCCAGACCAATGACTTATTCTGTTCCACCAGCATGGTCACCAACTGTATCAGGTTATACACATGCGCATCCAGCGGGTTAGGGTTCTAGGAAGTCTCCCCCTCTCTACGTCCTCATTGGGTACATCTTTTAGTCACCATAGTTTCCAGTTAACTCAGTTAAATTTTTTCGTAGTGAGAAAAAAGTCGAAACTGAATTGATGTTTTGGTACTCCTATATTAGTTCCTACACACAAGTCCTAAGAATGGAGATGGTTTTTCGGTCAACGGTCCTCTGACAATCATATTAGTAATTGAATCGAGAGTGTGTGTGTTGGAAAGTACGGGTAGTGGTCATGAAAATATGCCTAATCCTTGGCCTTGTGAAACTCAATTCAATTAGTTCTCGCTTGTTTCCCACATCGAATACCAAAATATTCGTCAGGACCTTCAAAATATGAATGGCAAGCTCGATTGAATTCTTGGATTCTTCTCTTCATACCTTCCACCTCAACTTTCTCAGCCTCTACAAGATTAACCCTTAGCCTTTATTACTCGTTGTACAAACTATTTTTGATAATGTCGTAGGGGGAAAAACAAGCATGTGATGAAAATAAAAACACCCGAGACCACAATTTGTTTTTTCTTGGTCTCTAAAACCCTTTTAACACTGATTACAAGTCTTGTATATGGTTTGCACCTTTTCGTAGATATGTTCATAATCCTTAACTTGCATGATGATGTTTTTAAGAACTTATTAAGCTTATTCTTCTTTATGAAGCTTACTCTTCTTCATTATGAATGCATGTTCTCAGCACTCCTATATGTTTGAAACATTTATTTTGCATGGCTATTGTGTAACATCATCAAAAAGGGGGTGATTGAAAGGTATAACTAGTTTTGAAAATGTTTGTTAAAAATGCTCGATAATGTCTCAATGTTTATTTATTGTTGGATGCATTAGACAAAACGAATATGTTAATGTTATGCAATTTTATGGATTATGGTTTATTGGTTATTGTGTTATGCGTTTCTTAATACTTAAACTATTTTTCTTAGTCGTGATAACTTCCCAATTGATTAAGCAATGGTTTTCTATGGTATGGTAACTTTATTGGATGGTTTAGCATGTTCCGAGCGTGAGAGAGAGAGAGAGAGAGAGAGAGAGAGCTATGAATCTTAGTCCTAGAGTCTATCTCAACTAGCGGCACAATCCGCCGTTTGGCTTGGGATCTGGCAACATAATCTGTTGGTTTAAACAACTCTTCTACTCTGGTTCGATTCCAATATCTCTATTATTTCATTAAGGAATGTTGTATGCCATATTAGGAGAATTACTTGATTTGTAATTTAATCACTGAATTAAAATTGACTGAACTAATTCACTGAATTGAAATTGATTGAACTAATCAAGTATTTAGCCATTATGTTGTTTAACATTGGAAATTGTATTTGCTACTTTGGAAAGTCTGATTTCAGCTCTAGAATTAATTCTTGAACGTTGGAGATTTGGGTCCAAGGGTTGTTGGGTGAAGACTTGGGTGATTGGGCTATTTAAGGGAGACTTGGTGGAAACCCTAGAGACAATTGAAGGATTCCAACGTTTGTGAAAAACTCCAACACTGTTCATGTTCTTGAATACATAAAACATCACTTGTAATTTTATCCTTATTTTATTTTTGAGTTTACACTTGTATACCTTGGTTGAAGGAAGTCACACACCACTATATCACCTGGTGAGAGAGTAAACCATCAATTGTGATTCATTCAGTGTTTGTTCACTGATTTTTTAGTCATGGCTCTAGTTTTTGGTACTTTACACTATTAATTCACTGTACGCTTAGCACTAGTCTACGTGTACTAGCTGCGAGATAAAATTGCTACAAGGACTTGGTCTCCGTGTACCAAGGCAGTGAACCGGTCTGCCTGTATCGGTAAGATCTATTGTAAGAGGAGTTGGCCGCATAAAACTAACGTTGTGTAAGTACTGGATCATAGTGGGATACCAGTGACAACTTAGAAAAACATCATTGAAGAGTGGACTAAGCACATCATCCAACCACTATAAAAAATTTCGTCTCCTAATGTATTTACTTCCAGTAGTTTTTTTATTTCACTCTATTATTTTGTTGCGTTTAATTGTTTGCTTGAGTTAGTTGAAAATAGAAAGAAAAAAAGTCCACCTATTCACTTTATTAGGGATGAACATCAACCGACCGACTAGGCGTGTGTTTAGTATCTGAGAGGTCATTTGCTTGAGTGGATTGTTGGTGAGTGATTGAGTAATGGGCAACGAGCAAAAGTAACTGAATGTCGAGCGACCTATTGTTGAGCCAAACCAATATGTGCTCATCCCTTTCAAAAATTAAAAACATCAACAATTCTTTTGGGCTTAATATTTGCACGTGGATTGGTTTGATTTGGCATAAATTTTGATTATAATGGTCTTAATCATGGATTTTTGTTCTTATTCTTATATAAATATGGACAAGTAAGAGATTTTAAAATTTATAATGAAAATAAGAAAATTATATTAAAAAATAATAAGATTTGTCGATTTAAAATTTTCAAATTAAAGATTTATCATATATATTTATATAGTATTTCACTTGTGTTTCTCTAAAATTTTAATAAATGACCAATCAATTAATCCGACTTGTTACTTTGAAAGCTCTTCTTACTAAAAACTCCCCAGCAACCCTATATAATATTGATTACAATAAGTTTAAGAAAGTTGATTCAGTAGAACACTAAGTGGTATGTATTCATTAATTGGTTATTTTTTAGAAAAAAATTACTTTAGAAAATTTCATAAATGTCCTTTCATTCGGCAAAATAATAAGAAATAATTTATGCCTTTGAAAATAGTTAATAAGAAAACGTAGTTACATATCTTATAATTTATGAGATCACCATATTTTCTTAAACGAAGCTTGAATATAATTATACTATTTTTTAGTAGTTTCCCTATCTCTCTCCACTCTCTTATTTTGTTGATTTTTAGGCTTTTAAAAACCAAGAAATAAGTGAAATCGTGGAGTATCCTTTGAGGGACTGCACGGTCCAGTTCTGAAATTTTCCAACCATTACCATGCCCATTTCGATGATCAGAACGGTCAATAATTATGTTGACGAAGATCATTTTATGTATTTTCGTAATACATTTATCTTTAAAAAAAAACACAGACATACTTACAAAAATGAGTTTCAATCTAATATGTTAATTTTTTAAAGATAAATGCATTGCAAAATTGTATAAAATAATATTAAATCAATTGACTCTTTGCGTAATTGATATTTTCAACAACATATGAAAAATGAACTATCCCGATCATCAAAGTGGATTCGGGAATAGGCCCAAAATGAGCGGGATATGGCTGTCCAGTCCCTTTGAGAGGATCCAGTGCCTAAAAATATTCACTAATTTGTTGGACCATATATCAAAACGACATGAAAATTTCCTTGCAAAAGAATCCAAGCGTTATGAAGGATTTTTTTTTTTTTTAATGTCGACTCACTAACTTTTAGCATTCAAATTAAAATTTTTAGCACTCTTATCAGAATGAACTTAGCAAATCGCATGATATCCGGAATCATGGATTTAATATAATTTTGCATCGAAAAATTGACATCGTTATTGTAGTTCTATGGACAGCAACCGACCTACAATTCTTAGTTTCACAATTTCTAATTGGTCATACCGTGAAGATTTGTTTGTAATTAAAATCAACATTATCATTGTTAAGACATGTTTGATTTTGAGGCAAAATACTTAGTTGAGGTCTTAGGGGTCAGTGTGTCGCATCAATTGATCATAACAAGAAGAACAGTCACAATTGCACTAGTTATAGGAGTATTTTTTCCGTAACTTTCAGCTTGGTTATTGATTGAGGTGATTCAAGTTGGTTTACAAAGCTAACATAAAGGGTTACAACTATTTTTTATAGATACTTAAAGGGTTTTGCAAAGCTAATTGGTACTTTTCACTTTTTGGAGTTTGCTCGAGCGAGACAGAGATAATTTTTTGACTCTACACATGTTGTTCAAGAATTAAAGAATGCTAAGAGGTCACTCGCGCGAGCTCAGAGGGTGCTTGAGTGAGCTCAAGATGCTTATTGCTCTATAGAAACTATTTTAAGGCGAAGAAACAAAAATAGAGAAAGTAAGAAGGCCGCTTAAGCGAGCTACTAATGCACAGATGACTATAATATAAACACTAAATGTTTCAACAATGACAAGGCACAGCCAGAGCATCCTAGAGAGAGAAATATATTGTGAGATCGAATCCTACACATGAGTTTTTTGAAGGAGTTGAAAGCAATTGAGAGTTGATCTAAGAATTCCTAGTACAAATATGAGATTTGAGAAGTTGAATCTTAAAGAAACATTTATTAGAGAAGTTCATGGGAGTTCGACAAAGGGCGTTTAAACAAAGATTGAGGAGTAATACATTGGTTGTGAGAAACTCTTTGTTTCAACGTTTTGCATATAATGCCTTTTTTCTACAATAAATTTTTCCCATCTTGGAGTTTTTATATCTCTGTGTTATGCTTGCTTGCTTGTTTTAATTCTTATTTATCATCCTTGCATAATCACATAAATTAAATAAATTAATTTACATAGATTTAATTAAACTTAATTAATTAACATAGTGTGGTTGTCGAATTAAATCTCCACAATAGAGAATTAAAAGGCAATCCTTTGTGTGTAATTTTTTAATTGGCATCAATACAGGTTTTTAATATTTTTTATTTAAAACTTATTTTGGATTCTTAGCTTGTTATTATGGATTAAAATTTATCAACTTCTTCTTCTATTCAACTACTACTATTAGATGGGTCTAATTTTGTTTATAGAAATCTAGAATGACGCCTTTCTTATTGATTGCGGTTTAACATGTCTGGTTTAAAAATACTCAACCCGAATTAGTTTGTTTGATTTAGGAACTTAGAAATCCAAATCAAACCAAATTAATCCGATCTGATTGGTTTTGATTTGTTTGGTTTCAGTCCAATTTCTGGTTTATCAATTTGGTTAGACCACAAATAGATCAATCCTATTGTAACAGAAAAGTCAAAATTTTTAGTACACAAATAAGAAGCTTGGCCATGAATTGGCCAAGTCCAATGTAAAAGAAAATATATTAACTTTTATAGAAGTGTGTACAATCTAAAAAATATTCAATAAGTAAAAAATTGATCATCAATACATTTAGAAAATTAAAAAAAAAATACATAGTGCAATCATTTATGTCCGATCCACTGTAATAGATTATAAAATCAAAACCGAACTAAATGTTTCAGAAATAAACCAAATCAGACAAAATCGAACCAGACTAGTTGAAAATCAGACAAAATGCCCTGATTTTTAAAGACGTTAATGAAATATTTTTTCAAAACTCATATACACATTTGTTCATCAAAAAGAGTGCATAAGCTGATATTGCAATAAAATAGAAAGTTCAAACAAGGTTTCCTAAATAAAATTACATTTCAAAAAATACAGTACAAAAGTTTTACACTCCCATGTGGCCTTTTCCATTCTGTGATAGTGCCACAACAACTTGGCCAACAATATAGTGTGGACGCGCAATACCTGTTCTCGTGTGTCTAGAATCCTCATTGGCCTCTCTTCATATGGTATGCCATCCCCAACCTCCAATTCAGCCCAATCCAGCACGTGACGCATGCATCTCGTACTTATGTAACATTGATATATGAAACACGTCATGCACCCTAGACAGCCTCGGTGGTAAGACGAGCCAATATGCCGTCTCCCCTAGCCCCTTAGGATCTCAAATGGTCTCACAAACCTCGGTGAGAGTTTTCCACTACGACTAAATCCCATCAACCCCTTTCTAGGTATGACTTTCGAGAAAACATGATCGCTTACCTTGAAAGGTAGTGGTTGACTCATGTGGTCGGCGTAACTTTTTTGACGGCTCTAGGTGGTGAGCAACCGCTACCGCATGTGAACAACCTTGTCTGTAGTATCTCGAACCATATCAGGCCCCAAACATTGTGCCTTTTCCAACCTCAGCCCAATATGCTGGTGATCTGCAAGGCTTGCTGTAGAGTGCCTCATCTTATTCAAGTGGTCTTCCGCATCGAGGGATTTAGTAATCATGTAATCTACATAAACCTCTATTTCGCGAGGCATCATATCATGGAAAAGAGTGGTCATGGCCCTTTGATAAGTTGGGCATTACGCTATAGCCGAAAGTGCCCAATGAAGTGCTGCACGCTATTTTTTCTTGATCTTGCTGAGCCATCTTGATCCAATTATAGTCGAAAAAAGACAAAACATGATTGGATTTCCACTCATAAGGAAGGATTGGTAGATATCTTTGACAAAGTTATCTTTTTTGTTGAGAAACGATGGTCTTCAAACTCCTTAATGTAGTCTAGACGGTGGCCCTCTAGACAGAGGATCGAATTGTATCCAAAGAACAAGGGAATACAAAAAAATAATAAGAGAGGCACACATATCAATCAATCGTATTAGTCATATTTTTTGAATTTGAAAGAAAAAGAAAAGTAATGCTTCCTAGCATGGGGCAAAGAATAGAACAACTTAGATCGAAATGACATTCACAAAAATGTTCTGACATAGAGTATGGCATTTCAAGCTGACTGAAACACGTTATAATTGATGAACTAGCATAGCTTTGGGTCACTTGCAAGTATTGACCTCCTAGAATAGTACGAATGGTGGCTCCTCATCGAGGACACTGAGGAATAAATACAATAATATTTTACTATGTAGTTCCCATGTTTTTCGATTGGCCCTGCTTTTCTAGAAGCATGTATTAAACTAAACTAGGAAACCCACCTTAATTTAGTAAAATGGAAACCTTTGGGATTGAGACTACACTAAGGAACAAGAAAGCTTGACTGCGCAAATAAGCCAAGGAATGAAGCAGCTTCCCTAATAGCCCTATTGAATAGGAGGGGGAAGGCTTTTTCAAAATAATTTTTTGAAAGTTCAAGAAAGACAAAAAATTGCAAGAAATTTTCACATAAAGACAAAAAAACAATCTAAGAAAAAAGTTAGGTAAAACAGATTCGCCTGCCTCACTGTGTGTGTTAGACATTCTACACCAACGTTTATCTCCTATGGTAAAATGGTTCTCTTGGCCGAAATAGCACCGATCAATCGATCACTTCTCTCTCTCTCTCTCTCTCTCTCAAGAACATGGAATAGAAGGATATATTGTGGACTAGCTACAAAATTGTGTGTTTTCAAACCGTGGATGTGCGACTTGACTTATATGTGTTTTTAAGCTTACGAAACTGCCAATAACATCAATGGAGGTATTAATAGGAACATCAATGGATATTAGTAGAGCAAATGATGGACATCACTGCAGATATGAAACTACAACCGTTGAGACATTACGGTTACCTCGTGAGACATTTCAGTGTCTCAATTTAATTCACAATCCTTTTAAATTTCTAACAAATAACTCTCTCTCTTTTTTTCTCGTTACCTAAGTGACAAGTATAACTAAAATAAACTCTTATCTCCTTTTCCCTTGACCTGACTATGAAATTCTTAAGGTGTTAGCTACAACTATGCTCACCCCATTCCTATGCCTATCCTTCCCACGTATTAAATTTCATACTCGGTATTCTCTATTTCCATAACTCTCTCTCCGACCCACTAAGTCTTTTGTAAGCAAGCTACACCAATGATCCTTATAGTCATATATCATCTAAATACCTATCAACAACCCTATATTAAGCTAGCAAGCCTTACAGCAAACTATTTAAATAGGTAATTTTAGATATTTTACTCAGCCAACTTTTAAAAGCGGAGTTTCAACAAACTCAACAAATAAAAGCTTTTTTAATTTCACGATCAGTAATTAGCTATTTTTACCTAGTTACTGTTCTCCATGTATTAGATTTTTTTGTTATTGTCTTTCTCTTCCATCTTTCTAGTAGCAAGTTTTGCATATTTGGGAGGATGATTTTAATGAAAAAATAAAAGAAAATGAATATAAAAAAATATTTTAATAATTAATTGATAAAATAGATGATATTATTAGAGTGTTAAAAAAAAAAAAAAATGAACTGGCAGGCGCAACGCCCCTTGTATGCAGGTCCATTAGTTGAATTGGTCTTGTATGCATAAAAACAGGAATACCAACAAAACAAATTCAATACCAAGGAAATTTAAGCCGGCCTTTTGAAATCAAGGTAAATTGACCGGTTGCGGCCCCACGCTTTAGTTATTGTCAACAATTTGAGACCGCTACCTGGTAGTTTTACTTTGAAAATAAAATCGATCCCATGGCATATTAATTTTGTGATCAAATCCGAATGGTGAATACTATAGCTGGTCTAATTTGAATTTGGACTGTTTAATTTTCATTCTCGGAATATTAAAATTCGAGTAAGCTTCTAGTCAGGAATTTTTTATTTTGCTAAAATGAGGACTTCTCATTTCTTGATTAAATATTAATAATCCAAACCGTTCAATATGTTTAAAATATGTTTTTAAGGGTACTTGAAATAAATCAGCTCAAAATATTATCAGTTAGAGATTGATCCAATTAGTTTTTTATAAAACTTTTCGTGTCAGTATATATGAAAAACTGCTTGGATCAGGTTATTTTGGGTATTTTGTTTAGCCGATTCTCGTGACTACACTTAAAAAAAATATTTTAAACACATTGAACAGCTCGGATCATCAATATTTGATCAGAAAATATGACGTCCTTATTTTAGCAAAATGAAGAATTCCTTATTATAGAAACTTAGTAATTAAAAACCCTTGGTCTTCTTCCGAAAGCAAGCTCGCTATATATATCAATGTTCCTTCTAATCATATAATCAACTAATTCAATCGTTTCACCTGTCATCATATCATGTATGAAAATGATTTGGATCATCAGCAGTCCATGGGTTTTTTTTTTATTGCAGCAGACAGGCTACGGTGGTGGACCAATCGTGAATTTTATTGTTATTATTTTAATTTTTAATTTATAGGACATACTGAAATATCATTCATAAACACCTGATTAATTAATTAGATACAAGTAGTTAAGTAATCTTATGCTTATCATCAAAAGATGTTGGAGTCGCGGATCCAATCGAGGATAAGTGGGATTACATGCCCCCAATTAATTTTGTTTAATATTTGATAATTATCTTAAATAAATAGTGACAACTATTGAGATTTGAAAAAAATATAGATTTATATAGTGAGAAGTCAAGAGACGAGAACCCTTCAAATGTCTCATTGTTGTCACCATACACATATGTATTATATTATTTAACAGTGAGAAGCCAAGGGACGAGGGCCCTTGAAAAGTCTCATCGTTCTCACCACAGTGCCACACACACTCTTAATATATATACATGTACATGTGTGTTTGTCTGTTTTTTTTTTTTTAATTTTATTTTATTAACTTGTAGAAGTAGGGGTCAAATTAAAATTGTATAAATCAGACCAAACCCGTTAGTTTGGTTTGATTTTTCAAGGTTTTTATTCAGTTTGGCTTTCATTTTTAAAAAATCGAAAAAAATCAATCCGGTTTAATTTGTCACATCCTAAGTCCAAATGGAACCAAATCGTAAATCGAATCAAACCGGACCAGACATGGTATTTGTATTTGTATCTATATATATGTAATGCCCCAATGTTCGGAGACATTAAAAAAATAATTTTTCAAAATTCACTTGTATTTCTTTTCATTAAAACGGATAATAGTACTTAAATTTAAAGTTTACATGACCATAGCGAATTACGAAATTAGAGCTTTCTCCAAAAGCATATTATAATTTTAAAGCAACCTTTATAAAGATTTATAGAGCACTCTAAACTAGGTAAATCAAGGCCCGGTGAAGTTTGTGTCAATGACATTGTTGTCGGCGGAATATGGTGGGTCCTCAATCACGTTTTTTATGCCTGACGTGAAATGTTAGAGGTAAGAAATTGCACTATAAATTATGAGGCTCAATAAATAATCATACCCATTACCCGATGCAGCATATAACATGGATGATGATGCATGAAAATATGTAAGCGCTGAAATGCATTGAAAACAAGATTAGGTATAATGTCACGTCAATCGTAAATAAACATGTCATCTCAAGTCACCTAACCGAATCGTTACCAGAAAGTTACACATCTTCAACTGTGCTAATTATCACGTCGAGCTAAATATCAATTATGTTATTTGAATGTAATCATGACGTTCTCGTTCACTATAATTCTCATTCTTATGTTCTCAATCATTGTGTTCTAGGTCCATACGTTTTCAATCGTTATTCAATATGTCATCCTCCCGAACATTATACGTCCGATGACTATATATTTTCCATTCATCGTATCTGAACACCAACTTGACTTATAAACTTCTCAAAACATCGACTAGACTTAATAAAAAACAAACACAATACAACTCAAGAACATAGCCCAGCTCAAGGCATGACACATCTCAAGATAATCAGTTTGGCATTAGGTCGGCTCAAGTCATAGTATGGCCCAAGCCATTCTATCCTTATCTATATCCAATCGGCATCCATTACGTGGGTGAGTGTTCATGAAGTCCAAGTTACCTATTTCTATGTTATCAATACGTTTAGGTGTTTCAATATAAACTTAAGGTCTCATGTTCAGTCCAAACTCCAAACTCTTAAGTATCTAGTATGTGGTTCAACGTTAATATAAACATAAAGTTACATGTCATTTAATATTGCTAAAAAGTCCTACTTAAATCATGTAATCAAGTATGCACTTCATGTGCATTCATCATGCGAGGGGTTTTAATTTTCAGTCCTAATTCAACTAAGGATAACTTGCCTTTAAGTCTGGAGTTGGTAATTATATCGGGAATAATGGTTCAAGTAGTTATCCAACTGAGGCTTGAATGAATTAGAAAATGGTATGATATCCGAGGTTTAAATAAGGTATAAGTTTAATTAGGCATTCACAATGATGTAAGGAAAAGTACAAATTAGTTTAAAGTTTTAAATGAAAAAAATATATATGAAAAAGTAGGTATTTTGTACTAGTAGAAAAAATGTTTGACTGATAGAAAATCGAAATTTGTATTTTGTACCAGTAGAAGAAGAGTTTATACCAGTAGAAGTCTAATCTATCAGTTTGAGACAATAGCATTTTGTACGGGTAGACGAAGAATTTTCACTGGTAGAACTTGATCATTATCAAGACAGTAGCATTTTGTACTGGTAGAAAAATGATTTCTACTGGTAGAATATCATCTTCTAATTTTATTACCATTGGAGCTTTGTGAAACTCCATGGGAGTTCCATAAACATTAATTAATAATAATGGGTTGGATCATTTACCTTGTTTGAGTGGATTAAGCTCGAATTGAAACGGATTTGGGTGGAAGAGGGCTTTCTCCTCTTGATTTCTTCTCTCTCGAGTGGCTTTGCAATACAAAAATAGAGGAGGATTGGGGGTATTTATAGGGGAGTTTGGAAGGAGGAGGAAATAGAGTGTAGGAGCTGAGGTTTCAGCCATGGCAATGAACTAATGGAGGGGACTGGTGACAAAAGGCTGGCGAAGGAGGTAATGGCTATGGAAGGCTACTAATGGAAAAAGAAGAAGGAGGGACTGTCCGAGAAAGATGGAGGAAAAAAGGAAGGGATAACGTATACTATACGTATATAGTAGATATATGTATATTTATATATATAACACACATGGTCAATATATTTATATTTATTTATATATATATAACACACGTGGTTAATATATGTATAACACGTGGTTAATATATGTGTGTATATATACACATATTTATATAAGTGATATGTATATATACATATTTAGATAAAAGAATATATATACACAAAAATAATAATTATTCTAATTAATCGTAAAAATTTTCAATAATCAAAATTTTAGGTACAATTTATCCCCTTAACAAGTTTTGTTCTCGAAATTAAAGTTTAAAAATTTGAGGATGATTCCTGCGTATGACGTCTTCTTATTCCCAAATTGATTCTTCAATGTTATGTGAGGCCATAAAACTCTTACTAAGTGGATGCCTTTTTCCGTTAAACTCTTTTCTCCGTGATCTATGATGCGTATTGGTCACTTCTCGTATGTCATGTCCTTGTCTAGAGTGAATTTTTCCAGCTGAAAATGTGGGTTGAGTGTGCCATGTATTTCCGTAGTATTGACACATAAAATATGTTGTGTACTTTCTCAATCTTTGGTGGAAACGCTAGACGATAAACAACTTTTCCAAATTCTATATAGGATCTTGAATGATTCGATGTATCACGGTGATAGTTTTTTTTTTTCTTTTCAAGTCTATTGACTCCTCTTTGTGGTGAGATCTTCAAGAGTACATGATCTCCGACGTTGAAGGTCAAAGATCATGTTTTTTTGTTGCCATAATCCTTCTATCTGCTTTGCATTGTCAGAAGTCGTTGTCAAATGAAATTTCATTTTACCGGTCGTTTCATGCACTAGTTCCGACCCTAATAGACTAGTTTTCCCATTTCGGTCCAACAAAAGGGTGATCGACATGATTATCCATAGAGTACTTTCGTACGGAGGCATTTTGATGCTTGCTTAGTAACTATCGTTGTAGGTGAATTTGACGAGTGACAAATGTCGTTCCCAGCTTCCTTTGAAGACCAGCACACAGGTTTTGAGCATGCCTACCAATGCCTAAATTGTCGTCTCTGATTGTCCACCAGTTTAGGGTGGAAGACAGTGTTGAGTTGGAGGTCAATTCCCAAGGACTTGTATAGACTCTGTCAGAATTTTGAAATGAATCTCGAGTCGTGGCTTGATATGATCATTACTGATATTCCAGTGCTGAGTTGTTTTACCATTTCATATTAGTAGTTTAGTGGTTAGCCTAAAGTTGATGCTCCTTTAAACAAGTTATTTTCTATTACTCGTGACTCCGTGATTTTAATGTTATTCGTACTTGTATTTACTTTATGGTAGTTGTTGTTTGTGGTCAGAACCTAAAACCAGTTGTTGAGTTTATATGTTACTTACTTAAAAAAATTTATGTTTTTTTTTATAACCTAAAAAACCGGATTGAAGTTGTCAAACCAAACCAAAATATGTCGTTGCAAAACCTCCAAACTGAAACACCTGATTTGGTTTGAGAAAATGCCTAAACCAGACCAAACCAGTCCATTTACACCGCTAAGTACTTTTAATTTCTTATGTTTCATAATTTTGGAAGCCACCAATAGACGATCAATCTTTTTTTCCCCCCTTTTAAAAGGTATTACTGGTCAACATGCCTTAAAAGTGAACCCAACAAAATCAAGCCATCAACATGGACTCGTGATGGCACCCACTGGTCCAAACAACAGGGTCAAGTCTACACAGTGGACTAAAGAGAACACTTACCATTTTCTTAATTAGGTACCAAGAAGTTTGTTGTGCATCGCATCACACTATGTTATGTATAATATATATAATAAGATTCCCTATTCTCTTAATTAAGACTCGGTTTTTTTGAAGTCTTTTTGAAGTTCAGAGCTCTTAAGACCATCGCGGTCGCACTATTATTGATGCAATTTACTCTTTTTATATTTTTGTGTGTAAATTAATAATCATCAATAAATCTAGATAGATCCAATAATAATATGTATATAATTTGTAGACACTTGCTTTCAAAGAACTGGATATGTTTTGAAAATGAGACTATGCATTTTTTAGAAGACGTGCAACATTAAACTAAATTATATATAAAATATCTCCGACTATCGGATCATTGTAACATATTTTATTTATGATTTTTTATAGATAAAATCTTATAAAATAAACAGATCGTATGGACCCGTTATGTGCTCAATTACTAGTTGACTTTTAAATTGGTTTTATCTTCAGCCAAAAAATATAATCTGAACCGATAAGTAAAATTTTGTTTTTTTTTTTGTGCAAGAAATTAGGATGACTATCTAATTAGATACCAACAGTGCAGCGAACAAAGTGCATTATCTTGACAAATAAAAAATATATTAAAATAATATGTACCTAATTTTTAACTCTTTCAAAAATATTTTACTCGTTGAACTATACAAAATCAAGAAAAGTGAAACCTAGAACGAGACTATTATGAGACCGAAACAATTATATTTTGGGCACATAATGAAGCTCACTTTGCAAGGAGAGCAGGACTAGTCAGCAGGGGCGAAATTAGTTAAGGGACTGGAGTCCCCTAAAAAATTTCAATTTTTTTTTAGAACTTAGGGCTCATTAAGAATACTAATTAAAATTAAAATTTGCATTGATTGCATTTAAATAAACAAATACATTATTAAATTTCATTAGTCTTGAAATAAACTTGAATTTCTATTTTGAAAATAAATGCGTTGTAAAGTTATATTACTCAATTTTTTTTCACATTGTTTTTGGTGATTGAGACTTTCACTTTTATGAAAGCTTAAAAAATAAAAGGTACTGATACCTAAATGGACTAAAAAAATCCAAAAAATGAGCCCTATATTACGACTCAGTCACTTTTTGGTATCGTAGAGGAGCCGCAGGTATACTAAAGATTAAATTATGTTAATATTATTTACTTGATTTATTTAAGTTAAAACAAAAAAAATGTCCTTTTCTAGAGTAACGGAGCTTGTCTTAATTTGATTATTTGATTAATTTTTTTATCTTTATGTGAAAAGTTTTTGCACTTTGGTAAACTTTTTGTAAATTATTTATTCGTCTCGACGAGAGATCTCAGAAAAATTATAGATAATTGACCAAATTTAAAAAATTCAAAAAAAACAAAAATAATCTAAAAATTAGGTCATTTTGTACTTATTTTTCGTCTTTAGTAATATCGTTTTTAAATTTTAAACATAATTTTATACTTTTTAAATTTATTTTATCGAGATAGATTAATAATTTATAAAAATTTGGGAACAAAATAACAAAAGAAAAAAAATTAAATAGAAATAATACCTAATTAAAACTAATGGAGTTAAGACAAATGTGGCATAACTAAACTAGACTGGAAGAAACCACACGTACATTTATCAACAGTGCTGCACAAACAGATTTAATGTACAAATTTGGATATAGTTATATTTCGCATCGTCCGATAAACATGGAGTGTTTATTATTTTATAAATTTTATATACATCGAACATAACAGCGGATTCAGAAATTTTATCTAGGAGGGTTATTTATTTAGAATAAATTTAAAAAAAATTCTCAGAAGTCATATTGCAATATAATGAGAGAAAATTTAGCTTAAATTAAGTGGTACCGCTTTTTATTTTAAATAAAACACCTTTTTTGTGCTGTGAACACACTATTAATAAAATTTTATTTTAAAATTTTGAATTTACTGTTAATCTTGGTTGTTTTTTAAGTAAACGGTAAATTTTTATAATTGTTTTGAAAATAAAATTCAAAAAATACGACTAGAAGGGGTTTAAATGAGCAGTGTCGATCATTATTTTTAATACGACGATGAAAAAAGTAAAAAAATATGCCTATTTTATTACAGCGCCATTAAAAAAAGTAACCGAAACTATTCATTTAAATCCCTTTTGGTAGTAGGTTTTGAATTTTATTTTCGAAAAAATTCTAAAAATTCACTGCTTACTTAAAAAATATTTCGAGATTAATTACGAACTCAAAATTTTAAACTAAATTTTTATTAATAATATATTTACACACAATACACAAAAAGTATTTTATTTAAATAATTCTTCTGACTATAGGGCCTAAACTAGAAGTATACGATAAGAAATGTTGGATCCGCCTCTATTCGAACAATCTATACACTAGAAATTGTGTTCCTAAACATATACGGCAAATTATTTAGAGTGTGTTCGCTTGAGTATTTCTAAAAAGATTTTAAAAAAAAAAATTCTGAGATATTATTTGATGTAAGTACTTTACAAAAAATTTGAGAATTAATTTTTTTTGACATTTTCGAGGTGTTCTTTTTCTCTCTATTTTTTATAAAGAAATAAATATTATTTGAAAAAAAATAAAAAATATTAAATTTTTTTTTCCTAAACATAATTTCTAAAATTTAAAAAAAAAATCCAACCAAACACACTCTTTCAAAATATCGTCACATAATGTTTTTAAAAGAGTATTGAATAATTCTTCCGACTATAGGGCCCAAACTAGAAGTCATAGGTACAGAGATACTGACGTAGCAGGCCTCTTAACGAAATTGGACCCACGTCATTAAATTCCACCAATTATTGCTGGCTTACACTCGGCTGTCCTCTTTTACTTATTTAAGAGATTTTTTTAAAATATTTTTTAAAAAATTATTTTTAAATATTTTTAGTTTTTTTCAAATGATATTTATTTTTTTATAAAAAAAAAGACACACCTCAAAAATATTAAAAAAATTTAACTTTCTAATTTTTAAAAAATATTTATACTAAATAATATCTCAGAGTTTTTTTTTTAAAAATCATTTTCCAAAACTTGCAAGCATTGCCGATGCCTTCCCATTCTCTAATTGGTCAGACCTACTCTCATTTTTAAGTCCGCGCAGCACCTGATTTGTCAACAGTCTTTTCCTTTTATGTGTAATCAATTTCGGGTAGATATTTTGCAACTTTTATTTTTTGTAATTATTGTTTAAATTTTGTAATAGTTTAAACTTTTAAGTCCTTATTATATTTATTATTTTATGAAAATAGCAGTTGTTTTTATTTCCTAAAAAAATTGAATAGTAAAATAACTGGATAATCTGAATTGTTTATATAATTAATTCAAATGAAATGAAATTTTAGTTTAACTTAATTTCACTTAACTTATTTTAATTTATTTCCTATTTATCAGTAGCTTTGTTTTACTATTTTTTACTTCTAAATTCATCAACAGTAGAAAAAGTACAGAAATATAATTAAAAGTTAAAAGGCTCTTTATTACTTATTTTTTTACGTTTACTTTATGTTAGATCTTTATTTTTTATTCCTAAATTTTCTTGTCAAGATGAATTCAACAGGCTAAATATTTCTATCAAAATCTAGAAACAGTTTTGCTAAGAAAAAAACAAATCATTTGCAATAAACAATAAAGTCGAATTGTTTTGTACAAAATTATTGTTGTTGAAGACAATAAGTGTTATTTAATATTTTATAATTTTGGTGTACAATTTTCTCATTAACATCCTCGCATTTTTTAAATTAAAAAAATTAGATGAGGCGATATTACAGACACTTAAATAGTCAAAAAATATCTTTCCCGAATTTTTTTAATCTTCAGTGCATTTTTTAGGGCTTTTGAAGTAATAATTTGTTAATTTCTAGATTTTTCGTCAGGATGATTGGTTAATTCAAAAAATATAATACAAATCTAATAAAAATTACTAAAAAGACAGTGATATTAATTTAAAAAATAAGCCTAAAGATTCAAACTCAAACACAAATGATCAATCCTGCCCCCAATATATGGGTTGTCCAAATGTGACTTTAATTTGGTTGCCCACTTAATATGAATAATAATTTTTTCAATGAATTATTATTATTTTTTTATATTTTTCAAAAAAATTTGTCCTGCGCCAAGAGATTGCCCAAGCCTGAAGATTTACGGGGCTTATCATGGGACCAACCTAGCTAATGATTCTAAAGTTTCATCTAGTTTACTATAAAAAGATATTGAGTTGTTTTTAAAGATTATTTTATCGTTCGTGTAATTTTCTAACAAATGTGAATGATTATAAACTATGCTTATGAAATAAAACTACTTTTCAAAATATGATAATTTTAAGCAGAGATTATCATAAATTATATAACATTTTTTTGCAAAATATACTTAAAATTTATGATCAATTCGAACCATGTTAAATTGAAAATGTGACACATTAATTTACGAAACATTATAAAATATTGAGTTTAACATTAGACGGTAAATTTGTGATTGTGTTTCTGAGACGTTGACTTAAGGTAAGTTTCTAAAAATGATAAATTAAGGTAAGTTGAAGACAATAAGTATACTTGATAATCATTATGTAACAATAAAATAGGTAGATTAATATCAATCCCATAAATCTAACTATTAACAAAATAAAAAAATCACAATTATCGTTCTGGAGGAGAGAATCCCGCTACATAATATGAAAATAATACTTTTCATTTGATCACTGTCTAATTTCATTTGAATTGATCTAATTCAAACATATACTTATGCACGTATACTGTATATTAGTATAAATAAAGGTAAAATGGATAAATCTAATCATTATAAGATTAATTCAATAATAAATAGAATTACAAAAGCGTATACGTATATACAATTCTGCAGGCGGTTTATCAAATGTATACAGCTGGTGTCCCGTACTTTTTACCCGTGATGAGAAGTTATGATCGATAAACGCAACCTCATTATAACATTTTTCCCTCAACAACTGCAACTACTCCCAACTATTCTCTGTCTGTGTATGTGTGTGTGTGAGAGAGAGAGAGAGAGAGAGAGAGAGAGAGAGAGTGTCCCAGCACCCACTACGTTTACCAATTTCTGTAGAATTCAGTTCTGTTTAGAGAGAGAAAAACCTTGGATAGAGAGAGAGTTATTTAATTTTTGCCTTTCTGACTGAGCCCTGCCGGCAAACCGTCTATATATGCATATACCTTAAATGTTTTTATGTCCTTTATAGAATGCATCCGTATATGTGTATCCATGTACCATGAGTGTGTTGAATAGTCAAAAAAGCAACAATGGAATTGTTTCTTCAAAACCCAAGCAAGTTCGTCAATTCTCTGGCCTTTCCAAGCAACAGTGGAGAACTGCATAAATCCCTAAATCAGTAGTCAGGGCGTTTGGGTTGGTGCCATTGAATTCCAATTCGATTCGGTTACGAGGTATTTGCGCATTGATTGTTCTGAGTGTTTGAAGTTTTGACCGTGCGGCTATAAAATAACAAAATATACGTGTTTGTAGCACTATAGCATTGATGAATGCTTAATTTCTGGTTTTGTAGTGCATGGGACTAGTCGTGCTTGATAAATTGGTAGCAGAGTAGTTGAAGTCGCTGTCTAGATCAAGTTTAGTTGATTGTTTTCTTAAAGGAACTTGTAAAAGAGGGGTTTTTTAGAGAGTGTTTTTCGTGGCTATTTATATTCTTAAAGGGGGGTTTTGTTTGATTTTTTTGGTAATTCTTTGTTTGGATCAAGTTCAGTTGATTGTTGTCTTAATGGTATTTCTAGAAGAGGAGATTTTGATAGAGTTAGTGGTCGATGGTGCTTATAGTTATTGCCAGTGATCTGTATTAGTATAGGGCGAGTTCTGTTGGTAATTCATGGGTTGCATTTGCGGAAAGCCTTCTGGTATAGAAGATATCAGAGAGACCCCGAGGGAGAGACAGTTGAAGAATGAGTCATCACATTCAAATGTACCCCAAGTTATTCCTTCGAAGAGACATGAGAGTTTTCACGTGAAACAGAGTAATGATGGTGATTATGGAGTTGGGTATACGAAGTTGAACGGTTCAAAGCAGATGAGGGGTGACCATGTTGAGAAGATCAAGAGAAACGACTCTGAAATAGTTGTTCCTGATTATCCAGCTATAGCAAGCATCCCAAAAGCTACAGAAGGAGAACAGGTTGCTGCGGGTTGGCCTTCTTGGCTTGCCGCGGTAGCCGGAGAAGCTATCAGTGGATGGGTGCCACGGCGTGCTAATACCTTCGAGAAGTTAGATAAAGTATGTTCTTTCTCTGATTTTATGGTCAACTGCCCTTATTTGTTTAGTATAGTTATGAAACTACTCTCTCTAGGTGATGATCGTATTACTAAGTATAGTCTTCTTTCTTCATTGCTCGCTTGTTTGTTTTAACCATGACATAACATTGCCATGGCTTAAAACTTGAATGGTTTTCATTTTCACGGAAGATGGACGTAGGTATCTGTTGATCTTGATTCCTATAACCATGATAATTAAATATGTTGAAAAGGAATGGAATACTGCGGCAAAGTTCTGCCTAACCAACTTTATAATGTATTTTGGTGATAATCACTTAGGTACTTTGCTGATATTCTGCCGCTGAATGAAAACTATCTATGCCTAGATTGTTCTGCAACATGTCTAGAGTTTCTTATACTACAGTTATTGTATAGTTAACATTTTGTACATTTGTCGAGATATTTTTAAATGGACACTGAAAGTGCACAATCTTCTAGATTTCAACTTACTAACGTTCAAAGCTAGCTTTGCTCTAGCATCAATAGACAGACTTTCTAACATCAAACTGTGGAGTGCTGGGAGAAGTTGCAGTTACTTAACCAGGAAACCTTCTCTAGTTCTTGTTTAGGTAAAGTAAGAATGCTTGTAGTAGCATTTTACTCATTCGTAGCTTGGTGCGTCTCCAATTATTAGTTTCACTTTTGGTGTTCAGCGATCCCTTCGAACTGATATCTAAAGATTCCCTGTAACAGAATGGTCTGAAATGATGGTTTATTACAGGTTCCGGGGAAGAAGGGCCTGATAAACAGTGGCCTGCGTGAAGTTTTCATTTAATCAATCAATTTTGTAAAATGCTACAACAATTTCTGCAACAAGTAACAGCAGTTTCTTATCACACTCTCCCAAGCTGTATAAGCTTGTGGATGTTGGGTGAAACAGAGAGTTTTTCTTTGGCAGGTCTGATCACCTCTCCTGAGATGGCACAAAAGTCATTTAAACACTCCATGATAACATAAATCTGGCTCTTAGAGGCTTCGGCAAATAAAATGAGGTTTTCTGTAATGTAGACATCGCTTAGTTCATTCCAAGTTTGATAGGCTTACTAAATTGGTTTAGGTTGTTGATATTCATGCTATTCTTTGCATGGCATTTACATGTTTTTTGCGCTCTAGATCCTGCTTTCTATTTCGATATTCTCCTTGGCCTGGTTTTGATGTTTGAGTGATAGCATTTCATTGTTGCAGATCGGCCAAGGAACTTATAGCAGTGTATACAAGGCTCGTGATCTAACTCTTAAGAAAGTGGTTGCTTTGAAAAGAGTGAGGTTTGATAACACGGATGCTGAGAGCGTCAAGTTTATGGTGAGGGAAATTCTTATTTTGCGCAGGCTTGATCATCCAAATACGATTAAATTGGAAGGCTTGGTCACATCACGGACTTCTTCTAGCTTGTACCTTGTGTTTGAGTATATGGAGCATGATCTTACGGGGCTTGCATCGCTACCTGGTGTCAAATTCTCAGAACCACAGGTAATTATTTCGTTGTTTTTTAAGATTGAAATCTCCCTAATGCGTTTTTTTATCTTTTTCTTTTATAATCAGATGCAACATGGTCACAACTTTGCATTTCTTCTTGTGGTTAATTGACACTAGGTATCTGGAACTATCTGAAAAATAATGTTTGGTGCTCAACGTATAGCTCTTTTTTCTTTTTGTGTTTGTTCAGATTAAATGTTACATGCAACAGCTGCTAAGTGGACTAGACCATTGTCACACTCGCGGTGTTCTGCACCGTGACATTAAAGGTTCAAACCTTTTGATCGACAATCATGGAATAGTGAAAATTGCAGACTTTGGCTTAGCAAGTTTTTTTGATCATCGTCAGAGCGTGCCATTGACAAGCCGTGTTGTGACCCTGTGGTATCGTCCACCTGAACTTTTACTTGGAGCGACTCACTATGGAGTTTCAGTGGATTTGTGGAGTACTGGTTGCATACTTGGAGAACTATACGCTGGCAAGCCTATAATGCCTGGTAGAACGGAGGTACAGTGGGATTTTAATTTTGTAATGGCATGAAAATAGTATCTGTGCCATTTTCCTTGTGCATGTTGCCAATTTGGGATGTCCCACAATGCATGCCACTTTGGGGAGTCATAGGTTTTCCAAAATTGTCCTTACAAATCGTTAGGAGTACTTTTGAAAGTGGGGATAAAGGGGTAATTAGAAATTGGTACTTTTTGTATGAATTTGAGTGGATTAAATGATTGCCCCCTTGATAAGATTGGAACTTCCAAAAGCGACCAACATTAATGTAACCCTTGGATATCAATGCATATGTTGATTTTGTAACCAAATGTACTTGCTGTTGCCAAATTTTCTCACTTCATCTGTCCCCTGCCATCAGTGTACTGCACTTATAGAAGCTAATTTGATATTTTTCTTTGTGGGCTTGGGCATTGACACCAGAGTCTGGTTGTGCCCTGACCACATTAGATGTCCTGCAACAGAAGTGTAAGATGCATTTCTACGTTGGTTTTTTGGCTCGAGGCTGCCAATGAAGGGCACCATGTCTTTGTGTTGCGGGCTTAATTACATTAGCGGGAAGCACAAGATGCACATGATTCGTACCTTTTTTTGCTGCTTGTCCACTGCACTTCTACATCCCACTACCTCTTTTAGGTGCTTTTTATATATAGACTAAGAAAGAAAGGGACAGAGCAAGACGGACCAAATTGACTAAAAGGACTCCTCAGTTGATATAATGATAGGAGTTACACGCTACAATTGTCTTTGATGCATCAGCAACACTCTTAATGTTTCATGGTCAGAATTCAGAAGTGCTCTTTTCTCTGTACCACAATGAGCAGTTTTAGTGAACACTTTCTCTGCCTTTTTATCGTCATATAGTCACGTAGCTGAGTGCATTATCCCTTTTGTATTCATATGCATAGGTATTTGTTTGTATCTGCAACAAATTGTACGGTTGGAAATAATTTGTTATCACTGTACTGTAAATATGTAGTAGGTACTAGGTACATATTTTGCCTTCCCTTAGATGACACCTAACACTCTCTATATTTGTATCATTTAGGTGGAGCAATTGCATAAAATTTTCAAGCTTTGTGGCTCTCCATCTGAAGACTATTGGAGAAAATCGAAGTTACCTCATTCGACAGTGTTCAAACCTGTACAACCTTATAAGCGACGTCTTGCGGAGACTTTTAAAGATTTTCCAACTGCTGCTATAGGGCTTATGGAGACCCTGTTATCTGTAGATCCTGAAAATCGGGGAACAGCTGCTCATGCTCTCAAAAGTGAGGTAATTAATTTATTTGTGTACAGATTTCTGCTGGCCCATATGAAATAAATTGTTTTTGTTATTTGACATATTCTCTTAAGCCTAAAATGCTTCCTTTCTGGGGATTATAATTTTTATTTGTTTTTATTCATAAAGACTGTTTTCGAAGTGCGTAAGTTCACATCACATGGAAGCCGCTTCACAATAGGAGTTTCTTTAGACAATTTTCAGGTTAAAGCCTAACTGTGAGGGGTCCTTTTTATGGAGATCTTCCTTAATGTTCTACTCGTTAGTTTATAAGGAAATTGAATGAGATATTTAGCCAAATCATATTGTTGACCATATCAAAACAAAATATGCAGTTTGTGTGTTATGTCTAGTAAAGCGGGGAATGGAAGAATTTGGACGAGTGTTAGCCAAAATCACGTTTTAATTATATCTGGGAACGGGAGCATTTTTTGTGTTCAGCCATTGGGGAATGTGCATTTGGTTGAAAGAGTTTCCAAATAGCTTGTTGACATACTTCCCATTATATTGTAACTCTAGATCATCACCTTTTTTTCCCCTTCTTTCGGGGAATGGTTATGTGGTACACATGACCAAGAAAATAGATTCACTTGTTCTTTTTGTTTCATCTAGGATGGTTTTAGTGCTATGATACTGTCTTACGGTTGTTTGGAGGTCTTTGCTTGATTATGTCACTTTACTAACTTCTAAATTTTATGATTTCCCTCACTTTTTGATTGATTAATTTGTTTTGTAACAGTATTTTACCACAAAGCCACTTGCTTGTGATCCTTCAGTTCTGCCAAAGTATCCTCCCAGCAAAGAGATTGACACCAAATTGCGGAATGAAGAAGCTAAAAGGTGCACAGGGCATTTGATTGTCATCTTTGTTAGAAGGCAACATACTTTTTGTTGGTCTACTATTTTCCCGGAATGCAGTACTAGCGAAAAAGTTCTGACCTATTATTTAGGGCTTAGAAAGGATTAAAATTGAAGACATTGTTAAATGGTCAATCTTATAGTGGCAGATTAGGTATCGGCCACAGATATTGTGGATAGTTGTGATTTATATTGTGACATGTAGAAGATAATAGTGGAACGTTCTTTAGCAAAGAATAATGAATATTCATATACTTTGTACGGACAACCTTTATGTTTCATTTGCTGTTTATGTTTACTGAAGGTTCTTTTGCTCATTCAACCTGTGATAGCTTTGTCAATACTTCAGTTTCACACCGTGAAGTCTTCTAATTAACCCTCTCCATTTACTTTCACAGGAAAGAAGTGGCAGGAGGCAGGGGACAGAGGGTTGACCAAGAAACTGGAGGAACAACACAACCTCGGGCTATTCCAGCACCAAATGCTAATGCCGAGTTAGTCACATCAATGCAGGTACCTGACACAATTCTTTCTTCATGTTTTTTTGTGCACCCTTGTGCTTTGTTTTTTGTTACATTCTTGCCTTCTGAGCATTAAAACAGTGAAGGTTCTCAGAAATTGCATTATGATAATGGACTTATGTAGGCCAATATAATTCCAACCTAGTCTTACAGGATGTAGGCAGAAATTCTAGTGGTTTCACGAGGCTTCAAAAGTCAAACCTTTTAAAATACATAGAGGAGTATGAGGTCTATTGGCTTAAAGGGTTAAACACGTCAAAAGGAGGTGTTTTGTAATAAAGCAAGATATTAGGGTTTTCATGTCTAGCAATACATGTTTTCAGCTGCAAGAAATTTTTGGCATCACGAGGGTTATACCTGCAGAGCATGGTTATTATCTTCTGTTGTCAATAGTTATCACTGTTATTGAAGAATCTCAATTTCAATGTGGTATATTAGCAGTGTGCGTTGACTTCATCAATCAGTGCATGACTAGGAATCCAACCAAAATTTTTAGTACATCAGTATGGACAAGAGAGTAGTTGTAGGCGTAGCTTAGTTTTGACAGTGTACTTACGATAATATTGCCTCAAGTTATTAGCTTGACCTTAGCTAATGCCAGAAGCTGGAATGCTTTGATTCTAACTTTTTGTCCATGGGTTTGTTTGTGAACTGTGATCCTTGAGTTTGATGTGTCTCAGTCATTATATGTACCTTCTGCCGAACTGTTATCTTCAACTTATCATACATATTGACCTAAGTCACTTCAGTATTTAGATACGCTTCGGTCATTATATGCTGCTGACTTGAGCCGTTAACTACAAAGCACCGGCATGCCTAACTAGGGGGGTTACGTGTCACAGGGATACACTTGGAGATATGCATCTCTTTCTAGCATCCTTTCCCGTGTCCATGTTTCTTAGATGCTTAATTCAAGATGCTATTTGCTAGCTGTTGTCGATTCGCATTTGTACAATAGGCTTGTACTATTTGTTAAGAGTGACTTGCCCGGGTATTATGGTCATTATGTTGTTTCTGGACCTAATAATACAAATTCAAGTGCTAGTAGAGGGGTCAATTAACGCTCTACCCTAATTTTTCTCCCTTCTTTCTTCTTCCTCTTCTTCTCCTCCTCCTCCTCTCCACCCTAACTCCACATTTTATGACTTAACTTGATAAATCAGAATGTACTGAGCTACCCCTAAAATACATCGTGAGTTTTGGAGTTCAATACTTTGTGATTACACTGGGCTGACGTCATCATATGTACAATGACATCAGTACTGTATGGACATTGAGGTGAGGCAAATTACACCTTCGGATTCATTTCAGAGCCCTGATGATTGTGGCGGTTTTTGTGGATTTTCTTTGAGGCCACACAATCATCTACTTCTATTTTCGAATGGTTTTTGGCTATTTTACCTCTATTTTCATTATCTGTGACTTGAGCTATTATGTAAATGCTTGAAACTCATCTTATATGGAGACCGAAAATATCTATGGTGCCTAGATTTAGCATTCCTTTGATGTTTTGGTGAGTTTTTTCCATAGTTTTTTTTATCTTATTTTTGTGCCGAAAGCCTGTTTTTTCTCAAGATCTCGTTTTTCCTACGGCGAATTCACCCATTATAAGTTCTTAGGTCTTCCAGCACGTTCTTCACATGAATGACTAATTTATTCCCATGTTCATATGAAAGTGATTATCCATACAATGCCGTATCCCTTAATTATCAAAGAAAGTAATGTCATATTCAACACTACAGAGGCGGCATAGCAACTCCACTTCAAAGAGCCGCAGTGAGATGTTCAACCCTTATCAGGAGGAAGCTGCTTCTGGGTTTCCTAGCGGTCCACCTAGACACACACAAGCTGCAAAAGAAGTGGACAAAGACGCAAGGGATCAAAATCCTAGGAGAGCTTCACATTCAGGGCCAGTGGCTGCAGGGATCGGATGGACAAAGACCGGGAAGAAATACGATGATATTTCTATCGGTTCCACCAGAGCAGACTTATCATCCTTATCTGGTTTAGTAGCATCAAGGAGATTGTTATCTGAAGAGAGCCACGATAAATATGGTCCTTCGCAACTAGAGTCGGTAAATAAATTGGGCAAGTCCTCACAATCATTTGAAGCATTAGGATCCATGAGGAAGAATGATAGGATATATCAAACACAGAGCATCACTGGTTCTCAGCGTATAGAAAAAGGACGAGCAAGTATTAAAGACCCTGTTCCGGTGAGTTTTCTGACTAAAGTTTCTACTCATATTCCAATCCACATTTCGGTTTCAGCATGTGATTATATTAAGCATTTTGCATTTTATTTACCTAAGGTTGGCGCATAAGTAATTATGGAAATTTGTTCTTCTCTATCTTGTCTGCTTGTGTCGGATCAAAACACCTTTGTTAACATCAACGTTTGTTTCCCCCCACTTTCTTCCGCGTTTGATTTGTTTATAAAATTTTCCCCAATTAACGGTCATGTATTTTACAAGAGCATCATTGAGTTGTCTCTATTTCTAATATGCGTGAATTTTTCCTCCTCGTTTGACAGTTTTGAGTTGTGATTGTTTTCTCTCTTTTTCTTAAGCATGGTCCTGGGTCCAAGGCAAACAAGATTCATTTCTCCGGTTCATTAGTTACTCCATCGAATGGTAACATGGATCAGGTGCTAAAAGAGCACGAGCGCCAGATTCAAGAAGCTGGTCGACGAGCAAGGCTTGAGAAAGCGAGGCTTGCAAAAGGTCAGGCTTCAGGCATGCAAATACCAGCCAATCCAATATATGTCCACAGTCGTGGCGCTGTCTAAATCAGCGCCCACAGAGAGAGAGAGAGAGAGAGAGAGAGAGAGAGAGATGTAAAATTTGAGTTTCTGTACAGATATTTTGCAAGGGATAACATCTTCTCTGATTTAGTAGAAGTCCTTTTGTAACATTGGAGTCTCGGAAGAAAAGGGACCCCAATTTTTGAAGCAGATTATAGCTTTTGTATCAGTCTTTCCAGTGTTGAAGCTATAAACGGTTTGGTAGGTATCTATAGGTTTTTGTATCAATTGGTTGCCTAAGCAAATAAGATCAATTTTTTTTTTTAACTCGTTAATTTTTCAAACGAAAATTGAAAAAGTTACACAGTAATGTGTTTCGCTTATGATGTTCAAAAAATTATAACTCCTCGAGATCAGCTTGTAATCATCTCAATTAAAATTCTTTTGAAATCCGTTCATCTAATAAACAAATCAAAATCAAAGTATATTTTTAAAACTCGATAAATGTATAAACCAAAATTGCTTTGGCTCCTTCAAACTCATGTAACACCCTAACTTTTAACCCTTTTTCTCTCCCTTCTCCTGTCTCTTTTAAAATTCTTCATGTCATCCATCCTCACTTCCTCTTGGATGTGCTTTTGATTTTAGATTTTGCTTTTTCCTCATTTTCTAATAAGTACCTTAAAACTGTTTCCTAAAGTACGAGTACTTTCTTCCTTCATGAGAGATTTGTGTAAGAAAAAAAGTCTAAAAACACAAATTATTCATGCACATTCGGATACAAATCTGTCTGGAATCGTCAGATGCACATGGAACTCACATAATTATGGAGGTCTTTATGTGCATCCGACAATTTCAAACATATTTGTGTGTTCGAATGCATATTAATAATTTGTATTTTTAGACTTGTTCCCTATGTGAGACACATGAACATGCACTTTCACACCTACGAGGAAACATAAATATAGATAGGACGAAAATTTATTTAAAAAAAAGCAAAAAAGGCAAAGTTATTGCTTCAAGTACTAAACCAGGTTGGGTGCTCGAGCGTATATAGTGGTGTCACTGTCAAGGTTCTTTGATTCTTACTTGTGTGCGCTTGTTTCTTGGGGTCTTTGTGGGAAGCATTAAGAAGGGGGTGAAATAGTGAAGAGGCATTAAAGCATATTAATTTAGCTATAGTTTAAAAGTAGTGGGATTTGCTTTTGTTAATTTTAACCAACCCAAACCTAAGTTTGTGGCTTAGTGGTAGGGGATATGGGAAAGTGCATTTTTATGTAATTGTAAATCCTAAATCATTATTATGATGAAGATTTGTGCTGCTTGTCGAAGTTCCCTCTAGCTAAAGGATATGTCTCCACAATGACTCACCTCCGTTTATAATAATGGATATCATTAGATTCGAGAAAAACATGTATTGGCTACTTCATATATCCAATAATCAATCATGCATGAATAGAAATGAGTTGTTTCAAATATCAAGTCGCTTTATGTATTTATAACATCTCCAATTCACTAGTTAAATGATTCATGTTGGCTAAAATAGCTATTTAAAATCATTTTTGAGTGTTCCAACCCACTCTTTATCCCACTAGCCATTTTGCCGTCTTTGGTTTCTGCTGGCTACAAATATAGCTAGCACAACTCCTTGCTATGTACTATCAAAAGATGAAAACTGCAGGTTTATGTGACTTTCCAAGTGTGTTCTTTTGCCTAGTTGCAAAAGTAAATTTCACTGTACAAAGTATGGTATTTTTCAAAATTGGTGAGTAGTGCTAAGTGTCTATCCTAGATTTCTAGGAAATCTAGCATGCATGCTTTCAGCATGTCCTCTGATGTCTAAATGGTCCTCTTGGATTCTCCTTCGATCTGGAAGTGAAAGGTAGTGCCAAGTTGAAGGTCAATTCCTAAAGCTTTCTATAAACTCTGCCAGAAAATTGATGTGAATCTCGGGTCACGAAAGGATATGATGGATACAAGTATTCCATGTAATTTGATAATGTCCTTGATGTAGTTGGCTGTAGGATTCTATCGCTTTAACACTTTGATTGGTTAGAAAGTGTGACGATTCTGTCAAACGATAAACAATTATCTAAATGATGTTGTGCCCTTGTGGAAATTTTGGGAATTTGGTCTCGAAATCCATAGCGATATGTTTCTATTTCTATCTTAGTGCAGGTAAAGGTAGGACGGTTCATCTTGGTTTTTGATGTTTCGCCTTGACCTATTGACATGTAAGGTAAGTAGCTACGTATTTGGCCACGTCTTTTTTCATTCCGCTCCAACAATAAGATCGTTTTTAGTCTTCATTCATTTTTGTTCCTCTGCGGTGGAGAGAAAAACTTGATAGGTGGAATTCACTCAATACGAATTCTCTTAGGGTCTCAAAGTTTGGCACAAATATTCGTCTGAGGTATCTTAGGCCCTTGTCAGTGTGTACAGTCCATTCTGCTGAGACTTCTCCATTGCTAACCGGTGCTTGATAAAGTTAGATTCTTGGTCCAATGTTTGTACCTTCAAAATCTCACTGTGAAGTGGCAGTGTAGCTATCAATGCAAATAGGCAAGCTCCTTCTTTATTGTCGTTGGGTTGGAGACCAAACTTTGAAATTTCTTCTGACATTTTCCATTCTTGTACTTCCAAGCTAGCTACGAGTCCTTGAGACTTATGGTTGAGTGTGTCGGCGACAACATTGGCTTTCCTACGATGACAAGATAGTGTAAAGTTGTAATCCTACACGTGTTCCATCTATCGCCTCTGTCTCATGTATAGATATTTCTGAGTGAAGATATACTTGAGGCTCTTATTATCTGTGAACACTTTAAATTTCTCATCATGTTTAGATATTTCTGAGCGAAGATATACTTGAGGCTCTTATAATCTGTGAAAACTTTAAATTTCTCACCGTACAGGTAATGATGCCAAGATTTGAGTGCGTTAACTACCACAACAAGCTCCAGATTATGCGTTGGATAGTTCTTCTCATGTGGCTTTAGTTGGCGAGATCCATAGGCTACGATCTTCCCATTATGCATAAGTACACAACCTAGTCATCCCTTGGACCCGTCATAGTAGACAACATACCCTATATCTCTTTCTAGAATGATTAGTATAGGGGCATTAGCTAGTTTGTTCTTAAATTCTTGAAATGATTGTTCACATGCTCCATTCTAGTAAAACTTGAGTCCTTTTTTAGTTAGACGGGCCATTGATTTTTCCAGCGTCCAAAATTTAGAATGAACTTTCGATAATATCTAGCATGTCCCATAAAGCTGTGGATATTGAATAGTGACGTTGATTGCTTCCAGACCTTAATTGCTTCAATCTTACTGTTATCTACAAAGATTCCCTTCTCTGACACCACGTGACCTAGACTCTTGACTTTCCTCATCTGAAATTCGCACTTGCTGGACTTGGCCTAAAGTTGGTTTTCTCGTAGGATTTGTAGTACGATCTTCAAATGCTATTCATGTTCCTCTTCAGATGCAGAGTAGACCAAAATATTGTCGATAAAGACCAGCACAAATTGATCTAGATATGGCGTGAAGATCCTGTTCATCAAATGCATAAATATTGCCTGAGCATTTGTCAACCCGAAATAAATTCGTAGTGGCTCTAACGAGTCCGGAATGTGGTCTTCTGTGTCTAAGTTGCTGATTCGTAGTTGATGTTACCTAGATCGTAAGTCGATCTTCGAGAACCAAGTTGATCCTTTCAATGATCAAATAGGTCATAAATTTTAGGAAGTGGGTAACGATTCTTGTTGGTGTCTATTGAGTTATCGGTGGCCAGTATAGAATCATAATGTCCCATTCTTCTTCTTGGATGAAAGGTCAATGCTTCCCATGGTGATCTGCTTGGGCAGATGAATCCCTTCTCCAATAGCTCTTGTAGTTAAATCTTTACTTTTCGGAGTTCTGCTAGTGCCATTTTGAAATGTGCCATAGATATTGGAGCGGTTCCTTGTTATAGTTTGATGGTGAAGTTCAACTCTCTTGGCGGTGGTAGTCCAGGTAATTCTTTAGGAAATACGTTGGCGTACTCGCATATTACTTGATGTAGTCCTAACTATCTACGGACTTCCTCATCAAGCGTCAGGCTTGCCAACCATCGTGTTAGGTTGTCATGCAATCTTGATCGTGGCTTTGTCAATGATGACGGGTCTTGCTTATCCCTTTAAATTTGAAACAAGTTCCATCTTGGGAGTAGACTGTCATCACGGTTAGCGGATAGCCAATTTATTTCCAGGATGACATCATAGTCGGTCATTTCTTTGACTCATAGGTCACAAGTTGGGTGCAATTCTGAGACCACATTAAAAGTGATATCGGATGTTTTACTTTTGAAGTGATGTGAAGCGTGTTATTTGTTTACACTGCAAAATTATGATGTGGGTTGTTTCCTTCGCTATGGGATTTTAAACATTTGGGCTTTGTGTTACCGCGGTTGTGAATACCTATGTTCCAAGCCCAGTTTCACTTGCATCTCTTTGTTTCCTTACTGTTTTATGACAACATCAATTTCATTGGGTGGTTGTGAAAACATATCATCTTATTGTTTTACAATACTTGTTTCTTTCAATTTAAAGGCCATATATGTGTACAGATGATCATGCCATACTAAAAACTATTCACAACATTTAGTTCTGTCTTTGATTGCTTATTGAAACCCCACTTGCTAAAAAGTATTCCCTCATTGTAGGGGTTGCTGCTTTATGCTAAATATTAGTAGGAATTAAGTATTACTTTTGATGTGATCTATGTCAAAATCCGCCGTCATTTTTTACAAAATTATTGGTCTCAAACCTGTAAGCATATTAGTTTTGTTACTGATAAAGTACATGACGATACCAGTATGTTCCGATGTACTATTTTAAATTTATTATTACGACATATATGTAAGACGCACATCATATTATGAATATGAAATTCAATTCGGTCCACATTCTCTGTCAAAATGTAGGAGCTCACAGTACTCGATTGCTGTCAATTGTGATAGAAACAGTGAGATGACATTAGTCTATTTTTTGGGTGGTGATGATGCATGCCATCTGAAGTCATTGTGGTGATGCTACCTAACCCTATCCAATGTTCACCTTCGATTCCACTCTTGTTTCGTCCTACTTTTCTATCCTAAAATACAGTCCTAATTATATCGTAATTTGACATACAATTTTTTCTTTTTTTTGGGTCGTGAAATGAAATAATTCTCACAATCAATAATATGTATTATGTACATGACACGAGACCCTCCTTCTCAGTTCTTCTACAAGATATTAATAAGTAATTAGTAATGGTTTTTAGTTGTTGTTTTTATAGAATTGATTTTCGTACTCTCTTTTTCACGATTTTGATTATTCTTTTCATTTTTATTCATAGTATTAGTTTGCATGTGCAAAAAAGTAAATAAATGTAAAGGCAATGTAACAAATTTACATAGATAAAGGCTACAAACGATACAAATATATTAGAAAAAAGTATGAAAATTGGCTTTTTAAAGCATCTCAAACCCAACTTTTTATATTGCCTAGTAAAAAATACAAAAAAAAAAAAAAACGCTCTTTATTTTGTGTACTTATTTTTTTTATCCACGTATTTCGATCTTACTCTTTATTTTTGCTATCCAACCAAGTTAGGTTAACCAACTTTGGAAAACTCATTTGCATTGTACACATGGTGCAAAAAATTTGGTGAATTGTTTTTCAAAAAATTGTTTTGGTAAATTGTCTATAAGTAATATCTCATCACCCATGAATATAAACATTGCTACTGACAAAATAAAAAAAAAATGAAGAAATGAAAGATCTGTTTGACCGATAAACAATAAAAAATAATTAATATTTTAATAAAAGACGAACAAAATTTCTTGTTAATAAAAGACAAATCAATGAAAGTGAAGTGTTGCAGATGAAATGTGAAAACAAAAACAAAAACAAAAATGAAATTTGAGATTTGTCTATTGAGAATGGACTAGCTACACGTAGCTAGTGAATTTGTCTTTCAATAAATTGACTAGTCTAATAAAGAGTCGGTTGGAGATTGAAACAAATACTTAGACCAATTATTATTACTCAGAGATTACATATAGTTAGTGGATTGGAGATGGTTTAGCAGTGATTTAAAAGGTGTTTGGGCAAATTATTCATTGTTCTGTGCACCTTTACGCAGGCATGTAAGATATTTATTATTTCAGATTGCTTTTTGAAAAGTAAATCTCACTTTTTCAATTTTTTAAATTATGCTGGGCATGGTGGGTAAAAGTTAAGAAAATTAATTGTATCTCTGGAAGATAAAGTGAATGCTTGCTGAAATGGATTAAAAGGTGGACGTTGGAATTAGTTTTTACGAATTAATTTAATATATACGTAAGATAGTTCGTGTACGTTGAGTTTAAAAATAAAAGATAGTTGATGTTCTACCACTAATTAATATTTCTATGCGAAGACGATATTGGCAATTGGGTTACTATCCCCTTTGGCCTAAAAATATTTTATATCATTGTCACTGTTTTTTGGGTCCATTTTTTTTTATATTGTATAGAATTCGTGTCAAACTTTTTGAAGTAATTATTCTTCTTATTGTAAAGAATTCAAAAATTAATAAGATTATAATTAAAAGTCCCAACAGTTTATTAAAGATGAAAAAAAATTAAAAATAATATTTTTTCTCCTCTTTAACATCATCTTATCTTATCTGGACATTTTTAATTTCAGTTTATAATTTTATTCTTTTCCGATATTTATTGTTAAGACAAGAAAAAAAAAATGTCAAACTAAATAAACAGTTGCGAAACATTAAATAATACATACTATCTTTAACAAAAGTTAATTCCAAATCGACCAGGTCCCACTTATTACGAGTTCAATTGAGCTGCACCCTAGAGCAGATAAGAGGTCAAATTTCATAATTATTAAACTGCCTGTGAATATTGCCAAAAAAATATCTAATTGAATGATCTGAACATAATCATTTATTGTTGAGACCAATTGTATTGAAATGAAATCATCATCATTAATTCAAATCTTGATTGACCCCACTCCCCCTCCCCCCAAAAAAAAATATAATCTTCTTCCTAGCTATGAGAAATTTCTCATTTTGCTAAAATACTGACCTCCTATTTTTTGATTAAGTTTTAATGATTCGAATAATTCAATGTATTTAAAACGCGTTTTTAAGAATACTTACGAGAAAACGGCTCAAAATAATATCAGTAATAGTTTGATCTAAATAGTTTTTCCATAAATGTTGACAGGAACAGTTTTACGAAAAATTGTCTGTATCAAGCTCATTCCAATAATATTTTGAGTTAATTTCTTGCGAATACTTATAAAAACATGTTTTAAACACATTGAACGGTTCGGATCATCAAAATATGACCAGGAAAGGAGAAGTTCGTATTTTAGCAAAATAAGGGATCCCGCAAAATTCCAAAAAGAAATCTAATCCTATCCAAATATAGTTATTAAAATGAAGCTGGTGTATTACAAGTTAAAACAACAATAACTAGGCAATAAAATAATAGTCCAGAATTACAGTTTTTTCTTAAAGTGGGTTAAATCTCCAAACTATGATTATCTTGTGTTAATCAAGTGGGGCTTTTTTAAAGCAGTATCTAATCCAGATAGACTAATTAATCAACCACACTAAACCTGTGTGCGTCTAATTACAAGTCATTTTCACTTTTCACTAACAATAGGCCTTCATCTCGATCTTATCTCTTGTAAACACCTACTCTTATTTTATTGGTATGATAATAATCTTCTCTATCAATGACTCGGAACACACTTAATTACTATAAATTAAAGCGTGGCTAAATAATATAATTTGCTCATCTGGAAGAGGGAGTTGAAACCTTTTAGAGATAGAGTGATTCTGTAATGCGACCACTGTGGAAACTCAAAATTTGTGTTTGCTGTAAATCTTAGAGGTTTGATTTGCTCATCATTTTTGTTTGAAATCCATTGGTCTGAAACATTTTGGGTGAATGGAGCTTCGATTCCAGCCTCAATGTTTTAGGAAGATGAAGAATTTATCCCGTTTATTTTTTTTATGTTGAATATTATAATTTTGTTTTTAGTAGTGTCACTCCCAATATTAAATTCTAACTCTGTCCCTACTTGTAAAAGATTATCTACACAATCAATAATCCCTTACCTAGTGTAGTCATTGTAGTAGTCGTAGCTATAGTTGTACTTAGTTTTAGCCGTAGCATGTAGCAGTAGGAGTAGTCAGTTAGGGTTACTTCGAAGTAGTTTAGATCCTTTTGTAACCCTTGAATGTAAGTTTGTTATCAGATTTATCATTCAAAATTATTTCGTTTTACATTCTTTGTGAGTGTTCATTTTCTGTTTCTAACTTTGAGTCTCCACATGTTAGCACAAGAGAAAAATCTTCTTCATTGAAGTAAGAGAACAGATAAAACAAAAACTTGGTAGTTATTGATTTCAACTCATGTCACATTAAAAGTTATTTTGAAAAGAATAAATACAGACATTTTCTGACACGCTCGAGCACAAATTTTGCCCTAGGAAACATTTGAGCCAACAGACACGATGAAGGGGAAATATAGCAATCGAAAAAATAACGATTGAGAACATGGTGAACAAAAACTCACAATGATTGAGAATATAAGGATTGAGATCATAGTGAATGAGAACACCTTGAATCTATTTGGATAACGGAATTAAGGTTTATCATTGTCGTGGTAATTAGTACGGTAAAAAATTACTAAGTTTGATGTAACACTGCTGTGATATTTAGCACGGCCAGAGATTGATAATTTTGATATAATGTATCGTTGTTTAATGACATGGGATGACATTTGACTTATGAAATTTGTAACTCGACGCAACATGGTACTTACATTATCTATTTCCACACTTATATATTTTAGTTCTCCTCTAATTTTGGATAAGAATAAACACAGCTTTATAGTTTAAAGATTCAAAGCCTTCAGTTGAAGAATCACTGTTATAAATTTCAATCAAAAGCCTACATTAAGAAAAATAAGCTTTTGCCAATGTAGGCTTCTTTGAATAATAAACACATAAAAAACGGAAATACCGACATGTAATCAGAAAAAATTCAATGGTCGTTTGAAGAAATTAAAACCTTCATCAGAAGAAAAGTCTACATTCAAAAAATTTAATCAAGGAAGCCTTCATTTGCAAAAGAATTAATCAAAGCCTTCATTTGAAGAAATACAAATAGCAATCAACACAATCGATTCATACAACAATCAGAAATTCAATGTTCATTTGAAGAAATAAAAATATCAAAAACGCAAAAACGCAAAAGTGCAAAACCAAACAATCAAAACAAATACAGAAGTAAACAACAATCAGAAATAAATCACACTCAATTCAAAAGAAAAAGCATGCTATGGAATGTATGAGAGATTGAGAATATACCTGAAAGGTCAAATAATGTTGGATAACAATTTGCATGATTCGGCAAATCACCACGGACAACTCATGTTAGCTTAAGCTTTATCTCCCATTTAGGGAGAAAGAACTTTATCTCCAATTTAGGGAGAAAGAACTGAGACAACCACATAAACCACACTACATAAGAGAGAGAGAGAGAGAGAGAGAGAGAGAGAGAGAGAAGAGACTACAAAACATGTAAACAAAAGAGGTTAAACTTCAACATTTGTTTGATCAATACATGGAATGAAAAAAATGCCCTCGCAAATTGAAAGAAATGAACATAGGGGGCCAAAAAACATAAGAAATCTTGTTGCTTTAACTAAGTCGGACAATTGACTATTGGAGAGAGTCAATGAACATAGGGGTCAAAAACACAATGATTGAAAATATAAGGATTGAGATCATAGTGAATGAGAACACCTTGAATCTATTTGGATAACGGAATTAAGGTTTATCATTGTTGTAGTAATTAGTAAGGTAAAAAATTGCTAAGTTTGACGTAACATTAAGGTGATATTTAGCACGATCTGAGATTGATAGTTTTGATATAATGTATTGTTGTTTAATGACATGGGATAACATTTGACTTATGAAATTTGTAACTCGACGCAACATGGTAGTTACATTATTCTATTTCCACACTTATATATTGTAGTTCTCCTCTAATTTGTGCATAATTATACTTGTCATATATTTGAATTGGGTAACATATAGGATGGTTATTGAGCTTTATGGCTCATAGTGCTACTTTTTGCCTCTGTTATTTCATGTTAGGTATCGAAGACATGACCGAAGACCAGAGTTATTCAACCGACACCAACGTTGTCGACAAAGATTTCACCGAATAATGGTTCACTTAGTCATAGATGCTTGGTAAACCCTTTTTGAAAGTTTTTTGAAATGTAAATTATATTTTGTCAAGACTTTACTTACGTATTCAATATATTGCAATCCAAAATTTGTACTTTCTCCGTTTTATATGAAATGATAAACACGTGAATTTTGAAAAAATTTCTTTGTTAACGTCTTCAAAAATAGGAGCGTCACATGTAGTTCCTACACACACATATGTGCAGTGTCAGATGCACTAAGGGTCTGGTGGGTTGTTAGATATTCATTTCAACTATTTTTAAAAAAAATTATATTAATGTCCATCCTAAATATGTCAAGTTCCTTTAACAATTCTCAAAAATTACACCTTCATATTTGAATATTTTAACTTTGGTGCACATATTTAAAAAGTTTCATTAAAAAGTGCATTATATAATTTTTTATTTGTAGTATTAAATTATTTAATTTTTGATATTACTTATTTGTGCTCAACCTGTAAGAATTTTTTTAAGAGTATGATTGAAAATGTGCTATTCCTAGGTTAATATTACATTACAAAAAGATTATTTTGATGAAGACTTGTAGTGCTTGTTGCTCCTATAGCTAAGGATCTCTTTTCAATGGCTTCCCCCATTAATTTGTCTTGGACATATAAGCTTGCAGAAAAATTCGTAAGATCCGCTAGTGATTGACATGGAACACATTTTAGGAAGCACAGATACAAAATACGAATATAAAGATATAAAAACATAAACAACAATAAGACAAAGTCTAAAAAAATAAAATATGGATACGTCAGGAATTCGACTGTAATTTTTTTCTTTTTATAATTATCGATAATGTATTATGTATTAAAGGAAGCCAAAAGAAATATAATTGAATTGCTAATAACATTATATCAATCATTTAGCACAAACCAATGTTTAAAAGTCATTCAAAATAGAAAGAAAGAGACTAAAAAATACTATAAAGCTTTCAATATATGCTGAAAGTCTAAACTAATAACTGATAATTTCTACTAATCTCTACTCATATCAACTTCAACATTCAGTTGCATCTCCTTCGCCTTCATTGATTGGTGGATATCACGGCTTCCATATCTGACTCATCAAGAAAAATACTGGCAACTTCAAGTATACTAGCACTCCTCAAGTTAATCAAATACATCTCCCTACATATCCCTAAATTATCTAGCTATATCCTAAAAATATCCAGCGCGTATCCGAAACATATCCGAAATTAAAATGATTTAATTTTAATGTTGGATACTTATTTGGCGTATCCGATACATATCGACTGAGTATCAGTATCCAAAAAATATCTGATACACATACGTGATCAGTTTTGGAGTATCCGTGCTTCATAAACCACATTGGTTTCAATCCAATGTAATTTGTCATAGTTAGCAGTACTGCATGAAGAGAAGAAATAACCTTTCTGAAGAATCTAGTTTCCTATGCATTCATATTTCAAAAGTAAGAATCATGACAGGAACCTATATCACTACATAAATTTTGGAAGTAATTCATAAAATTTAATCATGACAGGATCCCATAAATTTTGGAATTAATTCATAATGTTTAATCCAGAACTCATTGTTTTTTAATGGAAGTTCATGACATTTGCACTTCAAATTATAAAAATCAATCTTGAAATCAGAACATTTATACGTTATGAATTTTTTTCTTGTTATTGTGATTTCTTACATAAATGTTAGGAATCTTCATAAATGTTGTATGAAATTTTATACGTATATTGTGAATCTCAACGCAAATATTATGAATTTTAAATGATTTAAGAGGGTAAATGATATGTATATTGTAGCACTTTTCTAATAAAATAACTGATTACAAATTTTACTTATGGGTGTAAACGACCTAAGTCGAGCTTTAAAATGTTCAAACTCGGCTAGTTGAAAACTAAATTATTTGTACATGTTAACCCCTAAGGAGTGGTCTAGTGGTCAAGACCAGGGCTTAGGAGTTTGCTCGCTCTCTCCTAAAGGTTCAAGATCAAAATCTCTGCTATAAGTTCTAATGGGGCTAGTTCATACAGGATTTTATCTTGGCTTTAATTTAAATTTCTATCAGGGAGTCAGTGGAATTGGTCCTCAGAGATTAGTCGATGTGTATATAAACTGACCCAACTATTTTAAATTTTTTCTTTATAAAAAAAACTATTCGCACTGTTGTTGGTGGCGTGAACTTCCAGTATATGATACTCCCTCCGTCTCATGTTCTTTGTCCATTTTAAAAAATCTAACTTTTTAAGGAGACACAATCATTACTATTTTAAAGTCTCAAGTTTTCAAAAATTGACCTTCAACTTTTTAAACATTATCGCTTCAATTCAAAAAAAAAAAAACTTAAAGAGAATTGTATAAACTTTAATTCATTAATTATTCAAAACAGACAAATATTACGGAATATTTAAACGTGTAAAAAATAAGACAAACAAACTAGGACGGGAGGGAGGGAGTAGTAATCATTGTTCCCCTTACTCTATCACGAAACACTTACATTTCCACTATTTCCAAGGCCAAATTAGTCCAAATAAAAATTAGTACCAAAAGGATTTTGGAATATGCTATTGGCTGTCTTATATTCGCATAAAATAATGGAATGTCCTTGCCACTAATTTGGGGGCCCAAGAGTGGATCCCACCCTCATTGGATAACGCCCGTGGTTTTTTGAGTAATAGTAATGTTACTGTATGAGTCTGTACATTAATAAATGAACAAAAAAAATGTCTTAAAAATGGTGAATAATTTTTTGTTTTTGCTGTTACTTGTAAGTGGCGTAGTCCCGAAATCTGCATGTGGCAAAATTGTTGAACACAATTTTAAATTTCTCCATAACAAATAAAGATATAATAGTAACAATTTTAATACAGGAAGACAATTAGGGTATTATGCGTACACTCGAACTTTGATAAATTTTGTGGTACTGTAACTGGAATTTAAAATTAAATTTCTTGAAATGAAACCAAGGTTAGGGGGGTGTTTGGGAGCTTAATTTTTAGTTTTTACTTTTTGAATTATGGTCAGAATGAGTTTTAAATTTGGAAGGAGTGTTTGAGAAAAATATGCAGAATACATTTTATAAAAGTAGTAGAATAAAAAATGCAAAAAAGGAGCGCTCTATACATCCTTTTGAATTTTTGCTCCTAAAATCCAAAATAACGAATAAGGTATGCAGAACTTTTTTTAAGAATATGACTCCCAAACAATCAAAATCCAAAAATAAAAATGAAAAAATAAAGACTCTCAAACACCCCCTAAAAGTAGTTGAACATAGACAAAACCAAAACTCCACGGTATTATTTGTTATGTTCATAGTCCCCACACACCTTTAGGATATGTCCAGCTGATTTATACTAGTGTTTTTAATGTGTTTAATTACATCAACTGGACAATAAAATATTAACTCGTAACTAAAAGATGAGAATATCCATGTGCATATCCAAAAACTGAAATGCAATTTTACAGACCTCAAATCATTGGCCAAGCAGACATGGAGCCCAGCTGTAGAAATTCACCATTTTTCTAGATATATATATATATATATATATATATAT